>JAVYIG010004834.1:0-32203 GCA_035222895.1 Strongylocentrotus droebachiensis
GCATAAAAGTTGTTACTGTCAAAAGCTGTTTCTTCTCATATTTCGAATATGAGGGCATTTGAAGAGCCACACTTTTCTGTTTACTTTTTTTGATGATACTCTTGCACACTAATATAAAAATAGTGAAAAAGCTCACAAATTATTTGTTCACCTTTCCCAAAACTCACCCTTCTATTAAAGCCTGTCTGCACTACTTTTGGCATGGAGGGATTAGACCTCCCTGTAAGGTCGCTGGCAGTAGGTTATCTCATCAAATCAGCTCTCAATTAATATAAGAAAACGGGCATCATGGGGGGATCAACGGGTACCGCTTAGGGCATTGTTGGCTGTATAGAGGGCGCAAGTAGCTATACACTGTAAGTAGTGCAGTGGGGCCTTTAATACACTTAGTGGGTTCAAAGAAAGCAAGATCTTACCTAGAGACAGTTGGTAGCACTCTAGTTTGGATTCGCCACTTCCCTCCCTGCGTCTGAAGCAAAATAAAAAATATTAAAAAAACAGTAGGTCCTTCTGGAGTATTAAAGGGGCATGTTCCCGCCAGTGTAGTTATCGCCGCTCTAGTCATCGCCATCTTCGTTCCGAAGGTCGACTTCTAATTTGCATACAGCTGTCAATCTGCCTTCGCCAAGCCAGCTGATTGCTGCCGATCGCGACGTCACGAAAGTGGGCGGAAACAGCAGCCGAATCTTAGAGCCGAACTGCGATTGGTATTACTTCGGCACATGTATGCGATAATCGGCATTGTCCGGGCATCCGGAACATGCCATCTGCGTAAGAGCCGTATTCTGTTGATGTCAATAGGCAGCTAGCACCGTCCGCCAGCGGGTACGTATTTTGAACGCCCTCTGGAATACGGGGAACATGCCCCCTTTAACAGCAATGGCGTATTCAGCATGCAGAACTCCCCCAAATCAAAATTCCCACCCGGTTAGGGGTTATTTCGCCCTCCCCCCTTTGTAAATTATGGAAATGCCACTGTAAAAATATGAATTTATCGCACTTGCCTGATTATTATATGGTAAGTGCACGCCCAAATATTGGTAAAAATTAGCCGCATATTTGTTTATAGGTGCCTTCAAGTGGGATAACTTGAACGCGTGTCCACCTCGGAGTGAATTCCCAGATTTAAGGGTTTTGGTAACTCAAGTAAAGATTTTTAAAGAGATAATCAAGGGGAAAATAGTCGGAAAGTTGTTGTTTTTATACACCTCAAACACAATTCGAGTAATTATGCAGTTCGCATTCTGACGATTAAAATACAATGATATCCATAGAAACGGGTGAATATAATGCCACGTTGCTGGGTAAACTTGTATCAATTTGAATACATGTTAAAAATGGCTTGTTATCATTATAGTTCTACTGTAATGAAAGCGTGTTGTACCCATTTTAGTTATAAAGGTAATTCAAAATACATAGGGGGCAAATGTTTTGAGACATGGGATGTTGTAAAAGGTCACTAGGTATCAGCATGTTCAGAAACCTCCCTGCACAATTTCTACGTGGACTACCATGACAATATGTCGCTGGAAAAAATGACATCCATGATTAAAATTAAAAGAAATTTTGGGATGGGGACATTTTGCTGTGTAGTTCAAAACTGATGTAGGCTATCAGTCAGGTGATACGTAAGTAAGCTCTGGATCCAGGTGATATTCATTATTTTCAGTCTAAATCATGAATATAATGGATAATGGGGTTCCGAATATAACCCCACCCCCATTCTGTGAATACACCCTCCTAGGGAACTTTGTGCAAATCAATATTCATAAAGTAAATTGCAAACGAAAATCTTCATATCATTTACAATTTCTTTTTAGACCACAGTTTAAAAAAAAATCTTTCTTACTTCTTGCCGCCCCGCCCCCCTACCGCCCCTCCTCCATAATTTTTTAATTGATTTTTGTTTAATTTGCGATACTGGGCGGTTTAGTTCAAAACGTATACGCCTGCTAATCTTTTGGGCGGATGGGGGTAGATTGAAATACATTGGTAAAAGTCATCAAAAGCTGCAACCCAAACGTCATTACCGTTTCTGTGAAATACCATTTTGAAAAATGGCCGCCATTTTTTCTCAGCAGTATATTTTCAGGGTAGTTCACCTGGAAATTGTGCAAAGAAGTCTTCGAACACGTTGATACCCAACAAACTTTTACAACTTTCCATGTCTCAAGAACTGCCTATGCCCCCTGGGCAAAACTTAAACAACAAATTTCAGAATCCAAATGTAATCTGAGTTAAATTTCAGAAAAGGAAAAATAGATCTCCTTTATAATTCAATCGAATTAAAATACATATTTAATAAAGAATAAACTTGTTTCCCGAGAAAGTGTTGTTGTTACACACACGCACTCACACTCACGCCCGCCCAAAATTTATATTTACATGTATATCCCGTTAGCTGAATTGTTTGTATTTCGTTTTCTTTTCATTTATCATACAGTGCGTCTCAGAAAAAACGAAATCAAGAATTATCGATGATTTATCATAACTTAATCACAATTATAATTAATAAATGACGCATATTTGTAAAGCTTAGATCCTCTTCTTTCATTTGATGCCACTCATACGATGCATATTCCACGCATGAGTGATTAAAAACAATTTGAAGAGAGAAAACCAAAAAGTCATTTGGCGGGCGGTATCCGAATGTTAGAGAGAAAATCTTATTTCTAGAAAGTTCATGTTCTGCCCTTTCATATGACACCTCAAACAGGAAAAATGAGCGAGGAATAACAAAGTTCTGTTTGCTTAAAGTTGTGCTTACATTTCCATAATTTGATTACACTCTTTCATTGGCTGCCTGCTGTAGCAACAAACAGAGTCGGCTAAAGACTTAACTCCGTTTCGTTGACGATCAGCCATGCACAAAGAAGACGAAAGACTTGTTTCATGGCTGATCGTGAAAACGAATGCGTTTAATTAAATTATGGAAATGCAAGAATTACTTTATAAAAAACAGAACTTTGTAATTCCTGGCTCATTTTCCCTGATTGGGGTGTCATTGAAAGGGCAGAACATGGACTTTCTAGAAATGTGATTTTTTTTCTTTGAAATTGAGATACCGCCCGCCAAATGACTTTTGGTTTCCTCTCTTCACTCTTCACTCATGCGGGAAATATGCTACATATCAGTTGCAATACATGAAAGAGGAGGATCTAAACTTTACAAATATGTGTTATTATTGTGATTAACTTATGATAAAATGATAATTCTCGGTTTCGTTTTTTCTAGAACGCACTGTATTTTAGTTATGGAACAAGTTTATCATGGAACAATTCTTCCTCGTGATTCTTTTCTTCAGAACAAAGTTTTTTTTTTTTCAAATGATACATGGAATTATTAAGAAAGAAATGACGCATGATTGTGTTAATCTTTTATTATGACCTGTCAAGGCAAACCCTAGGAAGTCCACGTATCCAAACATTGCCAGAAACAGATCTGAAATGTTTAGGCCTAAGATCAATGTGCTGTCATCTACTAATTATATATATATATATATGTGGATTTCATTTTTTGTTTACCCATATTGTGCATTATGTAAGGGATGACCCGGGTAGGCTTGTTTTATGGAAGTATAGAACTGCTGACACTCATGCACTGAAAATATAAGAAGCTTTAAACAAAGTTGACATGGAGCTTTTAAACGTAATATTTCACATAATGTACATTATTTCTCATACGGAATAAAATCCAACATCACATCGTAAAAAGAAATTCAAAGAAAAAGGTCAACCCATAATGCTAAGTAATCTTTAATTTCTGTTTATTAGAAAGAAATTCGTATCCAAAAATGAGTCCATGAATTATTCGTAATTATACAAAACGATGTTATTTCTAAATGTGTTGAATTTGAATTTTAGTTAACTGAAATAACATCGTCAAAGGTAAAAATTTTATTTTTTTAAAGATAATCAACAAACAAAAACAAATCATGGCAGCTCTTGTTTTTTTCTTCACCTGTACACATTTTTCACATTTCTCCACATACAGATATAACATATGTTAGTTATTCAATAAAATTACAAATAACGTTATTTTCATCTAGTTTCATCGTCTTTCATGTTCAAATTTTATTGTTTCATTATCAATGAAACAAATTTTGTCATACAATATTTTCCTCTGTAGACTAAATTGTGTACAATCCATGGTAATGTGATGTTCGTTTTCCAATTTCCGAACTATCATAATCATTGCAGGTACGTAAATATGTTGGTAGCTTATTCGAGCGTCTACGCCTTCCAATTTCAATAGGTAAATTATGTGAACTCATTCTAAATCGGCGAATATTTTTAAGTTATAAATTACTTTTTACAAAAGTAAAAATTTTACTATTGTTTTATGTTTTGCATTAAAACTTTCTATATGTTCGCAATTTATTTTTCTCCTTTCCGTATACGTAATCACTGTTTAAATACATATAAAATGATAATCATATATTTCTCGAAGTTTATTTTCTGTTTCCTCTCCGTCTGTTTTATCGTTATCTAAAATATTTTCCAATTCTAGACATTCAATACTTCCATCAACATATAAATTACTTTTCTTTTCATTATTTCCATCAACATATAAATTACTTTTCTTTAATAAATTGTGAAAATTACTTAGCCAACATGTAGTAGATCTCGCTAACTTTTCACTATTGTGTTGAAAAGGAGAATTACTTCTCTCTTAACTATTTACCCCTAAGATATATCTTATCCATT
Organism: Strongylocentrotus droebachiensis; assembly: GCA_035222895.1. Lineage (NCBI taxonomy): Eukaryota > Metazoa > Echinodermata > Echinoidea > Camarodonta > Strongylocentrotidae > Strongylocentrotus > Strongylocentrotus droebachiensis. Next base: position 4,707 of record JAVYIG010004834.1, read on the forward strand.
GCACTTTGTATAACATTACTATAAAAAAAATTGAACTTCCCTTTTCAATCTTTACCAAGTTCTCAAGATTCACTACAAGATCACCCCATACTTCCGAACCATATAAAAGGTCAGGTTTAACAAGAGAATTTAAAAAAAAAGTTTTCTTAATATTCAAGAGATGCTCCATAAATGACTTAAATGATCGAAAATAAGCTATTTAGATTTTTCTGCCAGAGGTATCAATGTATTACTAAATGAACCACATGTATAATTATTATTATTAATAAATAGATTTACTCCCTAGTTCATAACTTCAATTTCCTCACCATTTATGTTAAAGCTATGTTGTTTCAACAACTTTCCATTCTTATTACAAATCAATATTTTGTCGGATTTCCGATTAATTTGTCTTATCCGATGATATTCCGCAGAATGTCATAATCAAATTCGCCTTTGTCGTGAATGTGAGAAGGAAAAAAAGTAAAAACAAATTCCCGCAACAAATTCATCAGATTGCTTGAATAGTCATTCTCGGTCGTAACAAACCTTTTAAGTTGTAATCTAAATATGTTTGCTTTCACGATTTAACATGCTCATTCATTCATTGTTCAATGTGAACTCCTTCCATTCCATTCTTATTACAAATCAATATTTTCGTTTTCATAATATTTACTTCGAGTTACCTTTTCATACAGTAATTCCGCAAAAAAGTCTGCATTCTGTTTTTAGTTTTGGATATTAATACAATATTATCCCGCGTACATCAAACAATTCACTATATGTCCCGTTTAATTCTACTGGATCAGTACAAGTTGTTTATAATTCCTGTGGAAATTCATGAAGGTAAATATCATATATGGGGGGGCTAATTGTACAACGCTGTTTCACTCCACAACTAGATTGAAAGCATGGGTTAATTCCCTCGTTTTAATAGTAAGTGACAAAATACTTGCTTTCTTATACATGGTAGTAATAACACCATTACAATTTCCTCCAATACCATAGGTCAACAATTTATCGAATAATCCTTTTCGCCAGACACTATCAAAGGTCTTGTGTAAATCTATTAAACACAAATTAACATTAATTTTCTGATTTACGTCCCTAGCTGTCCCATATCAATATATTGTTTTCCCTGAAGCCTGTTTGGTTTTGGACATATAGTTTATTTTCTACTTAAATGTGTAACCAGACGTCTGTTCAAAATACTACTAATTAGTTTGCCAACAGAGCACGAGAGAGAGAGATATACCCCTATAAAATGTTTTTTGCCGGCTTTCAGCATTTCATTCAAAATTTGATCACAGCCTGTTGCCTTATTTAGTTTTAATATTTTTGAAAACAAATAAATACCTCAGAAGATGGAATAAAAAAATCCAACTTAACAAAACTCTTTTTAAGTATTTCATCCTGTAAATGATGGTCAATGAAATAAGCATTATTATTCGGAACGTTTCCACTAGTGATTAAAGGGCCACTCTAACCCAACTAACATAGCCTTTCAAACCATGAATACACCTCTTCTTGTTAATATTCCAGCTTCTAATTTTCAGAAAATCTCTAAATTGACCAAATATTGAAAATAGCCATGCGATTTTCACAGATCTCACGCTTTCTGGGCTACGCCCCTCGAAAAAAGGTAACACTGTCACGTGGTTTGATGACGCATCTGACGTCATTGCGGGCATGTCCGATTTGTCCTACAACTAAGCATCTCACAATCTCATTGTAATTCATAAATAAAACGTACTGGGATTATAAAGTGCATATTATTTTTCGAATAAATGTCTTTTTTTCAAAAAATATCATATTTGCCTTTTTAAAGACATGTTATGCAGTGACGTCATAAACAGTTGCGCAATACAGCTCCGAAACTGAGCTTTTCTGAGTGTTCTGAGTCTTCATTTCTAAAGCTAGATTCCAGAATTGATGATTTCTAAGAAAAATCAATGTCATGTTCGGAATTTCCGTCAAAAATTATTCTCCATGTCTTGTTTTCATTTTTTAGCCCGTTTTGGTTAGAGTAGCACTTTAATTTACGAAACTAATCATACCATACTATTGGAGGTTTTTTTTTAGAAGGTTTTAGATATGTAGTCCATTAAAATCATCAATTATATTCCATCAGTCACGTAAATTTGTAGCTTTTTCTAAATACAAAATACATCTTTCTTACATTTCTATCGAATGGCTTACTGCAAACCGCTCGGCATAGTTTCTAAACTCTTTTTCCCTATTCCATATTTTTAAATTGTGAACAATTCAACCACTGACTGCTTAACACAGTTAGCATTAGACTATTAATAAATGATAAATGAATAAGTTGATTATTTTGAAGCTTACCATAGCGAGAAATCCCAACAAAGCGAGGCATACTCTCAGACGAACTGAGATTGTTCCAGTCATGGTGATTGCATGGAAATCTCACACATGTAGATTGACAGGTGCCACGTGCAAAAGAACGCTGATGAAAAAGTCTTTCTCCTGAACCCTTGTAAACTCCAGTAAATAAAGTAGGTAGATTGATATCAGTCCCGGTGTGAGATAATTTAAGTGTATTTTTTAGAGCTCGCGATGTTCGTCAAAATTGAAATCAAACAGATACAGATAAAACCAAATGAATACATGTGGTGTAACAATCAATCGAGTTTCGCTAGAACTAAGAGCAAACGATATTCGAAAAAATAGTTGGTTTTCAAGCGACGCAGCTCATAAATAGAATAAATAGACACTTTCACGATCCAGTTTGATTTCTAGTCGATCCGTTCAGCTTGGAATTAGTGCAGCAACTGAACTATTCCCAGAAGAGCGGGATGCTGAAATCTGCATTTAATTCATGTGATTAGTGGAAAATACTATATGTTCACAACGCCGTCTGACTGTTGTGGCGATTTAGCCAATGAGAGTGCGTACTTTTATATCACGTGATATGCTAAGGTTATCGCTATTTCGTCTCGCACGTGATATGCTAAGGTTATCGCCATTTCGTCTCGCACGGTTAGTTTGGTTATTGGAACTGCTGTCTGGGATGTTAAAAACAGCAGCACTGTGGTTTGTCTGTTTGGCAATATACGAAGGTGTCGTGGTGCAGTGGTTCATTCATTTGACTCTCAATCCAACTGTTGAGGGTTCGAATCTCATGTTCGATGCCCGATATCATGCAAAAGTCAGCGTAGTTTGCTTAGCATTGTGGGTCGTCTGTACAATGTTTCCCCATGAGTGGGAAATGCGTAGACATTGTGTGCGACAAGTCTGAATCCAATGGCTCGGGTAATTATATATCTGTAAAGCGATAAAACATATATTTCATTTTGCCCCCAAAAATTTGGTAAATGGCGCCGAACAATATTTCATATTTCGCTCAGTAGGGAGAGGGGTGTGTAGTAAGCACTAACATTTTTTTTCTTCATTTTGCCCCCGAAATTTTAAAAAGCACCGACCAATATTTCGCCCAGTGGGGGGGGGGGGGGGGTTGTAGTAAGCACTAAAACACAAATTCATTTTGCCCTCGAAATTTTCAAATGGCACCGACCAATTTCGCTCATGTAAAATTTACGTGTTTTTTTGGCCAGAGGGGGCGGGCCCGTCGAAACAAGTCAAGAGAATTACTAAAAAATTGTCGCCCAATTTCCTATCCTTAACGTTATTTATAAACTAGCCTCCAGTTGTACAGCTAAAAGGCAAAAAGGGATTTTGTCTCACTTGATAAACCGAAATCATAAGGGATTTTGGAAAAGTCGTTTTATTGTGGAAAATATCCTTTTATTATACGACACATTGCTTTACACTGAAATAATGTTTAACTAAATCTACATCGCCATCAATCTCCTTACGCGTAATTTGTTCCCGCTACTGATCGATCAAGTTTAGTTTGTCAGCAAGCCATCAAAAATTGCCTTTAATCATCGAGATTAATATAAAAACGAGTCTGGGTACAATTGGAGTTACGGCGAGTGAAAGTGAACCATCTCTGTATACACCATATATAGGATAGACTAATGAATATAGTGTTACATGCTTGTATTTACATTACAGAAGTTTTTAAAAAAAATAATCAATTCTTTAAAATGTTGAATCAGATTTTACCCATGTTTGATAAACAAAAATAAAAAAAGAAGAGGGAAATCACATGTTTCTCGGACAGAATATGACTCAAAATTTGGTAAAATTATTGTTCCCATGCATCGAGCAGAACCTTACCAACATACATGTATATATTTTCCTTTTTCTGTAGCCAACATGGATGACAATTTTACCCAACACTCTTTTAGAATGTATTGATAAGAAAGAATTATGAAATTATTGATCACCCCCAATTATTCTATTGTAAATTCGGTTAATAGATTATATTACCGGTATATGACATAAGATCACCTATTGAGTAAACGAAACGTTTACAATTGAATTTACCTTGATCAAATTAATAACTTAATCAGTCTTAATAATGTGATTATAATAAGTACAAAGGTACTTCGTTGTGCGTATGCCTACTTGACATGCACGTGCTCAACATCAATAAACGCTTCGCCGACGAAAACAAAAAGTGTTTCCATAGAAACTACACAGCATGCCAATAGACTTTAGAACCAAAGCAACATTAACCTCATTAAAGCTTTAAAGACCCCATCAATTAAAATCAGGCTTTTTTTGTTCAACGGACTGTATCATCATTTGTACGTGTTATAATTAATCAAAAACTGTATTAATTAACGGATTAATTTGGACTGTTCGGCCTAATAATAATGAATCAATCGATCCAGTTTTAAATGGCTTGAATTGTTCGTATCAAATTGCAATGTGTTATATATTTGTACCCTAAAAACCCTCCTATATTGTCTAAAAGTCGTACTAAGAACATTCAGCAATACCAATTATTCGTCCAAAATGTACGATAAATCATCTTAAGCCATTGCAGCCTTTAAGAATGCATAAATCATGTAGGATGTCTTCATTTAATTTCTATACGCGAAAAGATGTGTAGATAATAGCCATTGATCAATCGAAAAAGGGCGGGGCACGCATCCCCCCCCCCCCCCCTCCCCCGGGAAAACCCAGTATAGCATGCCTTCAATATATATAAAGTAAATTGTGCTCCCTATTTTTGGTTTGAGACAGTGAGTGTTTTTTGTGTGTTTTGTGCCACCCCCCCCCCCCCCCCTCCACTCCCCTTTTGGGCAAGAAAATCCTGGATCCACCATTGATAACAATAACCAGTATGTTTTGGCAGAGGGGGTTAATAATGTGGGATAGATGAAACGTTATTCGGGCTTCAAATAAGCTGACGGCACATAAAGTAATTAATATAATTCTCTGACATTTGTTAAGCTGATGCTAGTCATCGCAAACCAAGTGAATAATAATTGAGAAAATTGACAAAAGTCGGTAAAATTAGATTAAAATTCTCTGTCTCTGAATATTTTGATGCTCGTCATCACCAACCAATTGAATGATACATTTCTTTTTATAACCTCTGCACATCGGTATTTGATTAATCGTCATATATGGACAAAGAAATTTATAAATTTCAGTCCAGTAAATACCTTTTCAAATAAATGCAGAATGGTTTGAAACATAATGAATATAGGACTCATAAACACAAGGTTTTTTTCTGAGAAATGTTATAAAATATTTTGATGGGAGCACTGTGGTATACTGATGAAGTATCTCATACACGCACCAGGGTTTAATCGTAGCTTAGTGCTCAAATTGTGAAGGTGCTTTGACCTCACGTCCTCCCAACCGAGGTATAAAGGGATAAGTTACAAAGCTGGGGGTAATTAAAATTGCAGGGGCGACGGGAAGAGCTGCATGGATGGTATTGTGGCTACCTTGGGTAAATAAGGCCAATAATGAGGCCAAATCATTTCAATTCTTTTTTCATGTCGTCTATCCAATTACTAAACACCCACAAACACTAACACACTCACCCCGCACACAGATATATGCCTATGAATATTTATATATATATATATATACCGTGTGAGTCAAAAAGAAAAGTTTACACCTAGAAATTTTGGCGCAAGTCGATTTTTGCACTCTCGCAAACAATGCCTCCTGTTCATGCAAGCATTAACACATACCACACAAAAATGATACCAAATGATTTGGGAAAAATTCTATTTCATGAGATGTATAATAATTTACTGTTCATAGATGATTTTTTTAAATAATTAGTAATTTTGTAGGTGTAAACTTTCTTTTGACTCACACTGTATTGATACATATATGTATATGTGTGTGCATATTGTTAAGATCAAAAGTTGAACCTACTTTGACGGAGCTCCATTATACTAGTGTCCCCTTGATAGATGGAATTCGGCTACGTATGAATAATAATTAAGTTGATTGCAATTGCGTTTGAGTATAGGTGTAGTTTTGAGTTGTAGTAGGCGTATTGTAGTGTTTGGCCATAGGTAGTTGGCTTGACCGTATTATTAAGTCGGCTGGTATCTTTAATTCACCACGGAGAAATTGTAAATCGAATATGAATCTAGCAGTCTCACCAATTATTAAATGGATACGTGTGGAATTCATTGTAATTACAGTACAATCATTTTAAGCTTAACGAAGGTAAATGAAATCAACGAACATAAGAAACAAGTCGCAACATTATTTATAGGAGAAAAATGAAGAAGCATTTTTATTTTCAAATGGGCTGTCAGTTTATACAACTTTCCGCTAATGAGGAATCTATCAATAATTCATCCTTAATCGTTCACCAAACAGTCTGCTCTGAGGAAAATAAATGAGATTTTATCTTAAATTTAATCAATTCTGACTCCTGAGGAGATTATTGAGTAGTAGGACAAAGTAATCATAAATATGTGAGTTTATATTTCATTTTGCAATACCATAAGGAAAGCGACTTACCGCATTTAATAATTTGAAATTTGACAACTTTTGTTCCGTGAAATGCAATCATAGTTTAAATCCATCTAGACATTTCGTATCATGTGGCCAAGTTTGTGATGCACATGATAATGTAGTTCCATATGACCACAGCTATGTGAAGTACTCTGAAATTATACATGATTATCTTCCCCAACTTCTCCAAACTTATTGTAAACCTTTTAACCTTCAAAATGTCCCTATAAAGTAAATTCCATTATAATTTGTTTGATTATTAAAAACATGTTTGCATAGTGATACTTTCTAAATCAAAATGAAATACCATAAAACTTTAACACTTAGATAAAGTGATTGAAGGTCACGTTAAGAAGGCATAGTACTCACAGCACACTGTATTGTTAAACTTCAAAGGCACCATCAAGGCTTAGTATTTAAAATGTCATAATATGTTCTGTCTCTAAGCACACCTTTAAAAGAACATCAATTTTCAGTCACGAACGAAAATGCAAAATCAAGACACTTTTAAATTTCACCTTTCGGCAACATTTTCTTTGTTCATTTACAATTTTCATTTTACAATATGTAGCTTTGAGATTTGTATCATATTACACATTTGAAGAGGGAAATATCTCAGTCGTTTACTTTTTTCATAATAGAAATATTATACATGACTGAAACTATTTTCAATAACAAAATTATTGTACATAGTCGTCAAAGAAAAAAAAATGCTGCCATTAGAATAAAATACGTACAATATCTACACGAAATATCTACAAAACCCTTAACATATTATACAAGTACCAAAATAGCAGAATTAATTCTTTTATAGATAACAATGTATAGACACACTTAATTTTTATTTGAGGAGCATGCGATAATCAGCGTATTCCATTTCATTTTTATATGACACAATAAAGCTCGTAAACAAGATAAATGTTCACTTTTTGAAACTGAAAGAAATCAATAATTAATGCTATTCATTAAGTAAATGTCGTACATGACTTAAATCATTTACTCGTTGAATATTCAATATAATTTACATTTATACAACCCTTATTTACAATATAGTTCAAAGAAAGAGATGACCTGCAATGCACTTTCTTCAAATGTATTTGTATTGTTTTAGGCAATCATATCAACAAGCTATTTACACCATACACGATATATTACAACGTATTCTGCAGCAAATAAACAACGCTACATACAAAGGTCTCATTGAGTCCGGGAGAAAAACAGGAATGTTTTTATGAAGTATTTGTTTCAAAGAAATGAAGGTCCATGGTCCCGTTCTCAATACAATTATTTATATATCACGTTACAGAACATATTTATTTAAATACAATTTAATTGTCATTTTTGTACAGGTATATGGACGACATACAAGAGAGAAAAAATGCGTCATACATATCAATAATTCACAACTAAATTGAAGAAGTCTAGACAAATTATATGCAAAGTTCGGATAAGTTCAAGTTCAAGATTACCATTTATCGTCGGTATAACTTGTCCAGATAAGAAAAGTAACAGACACGAACATACCATGGGGTACAAAATAGTGTATCGAGAAAATGATGAAATATGCAATCTACCATTCTTTTTGTTACTTCAAGGCCATAAAATACTTATATGGAAATAAAGAGTAGAGATTCACTGCCAAATACTGAACATGGTCTGTTAGAGCCAAAAGGGCTCTAAAGTCTATGCTTAACTATATTATATAGATATTGACTGGCAGGGGTGTAATATGGACTTTTAGATTGGGTGGACGAGAACGGCGTGAACGTCCACTGATCATGCGTGTCCTTGGCTAGCTATTTTAACATTTCGAGAAAAAAAATGTGTACAAATAATCACAAGGGAAAACGAAATTTTCGAGAACAAAAAAAATTGACTCTCGGTATTGGTGTAATTGGTGACATATAGTTCTCAAGTGGGCGAAATGCATTGATAAGAAATATATTAATTTCACCAGCTGGTGAATATAACACTGGAAAGTGACCGGCCAGGAAAATATAACAATTACGATCCTCGCAAGTGATATAACGTGACGAGCTCTGGACCAATCACATCTCGGTATCTGTCTGAGCTATCTAATATATATTGGTATCCTTCTGGCTCCAGAGAGACGTAACTCAGTTCCCTTAATTTAAATGGCATACAACTACAATTTAATATATTAAACCCACAATTTCTATAGATTTTAGCCCACAATGCTTCCGGCATCGTTGAATTAAACAACTATTTCAGGGGAGGGATTTTAAAGCAAAAGAGAATAGTGAATCGTTTTTCGCGGTCCTTTTCAAGGATGTTTATAGATTAAGTTGAGTTCTGGTCATGCGATTACATTGTACAAAAAACTGTGTGAAGTGATTGGAAAAGGTCTATAATGGGGCAGATTAGTATTGATGTATACTGTGAAGTTTTTTGAATAGTCAAAGTGATAAGAATTTGGCCCAGGTTTGTTGATAGTCTCATGCACTGTACAGATATTTTGATGTATGTGACTTCAGAAACATGAGGAATGAAATTGTGGTCCACAGCCGGTAACTGTTACTTGTCTTATTTTTCAAACGGGTCCATTTGAAAAGCCATCATTTCAGTTGACCTCTTTTTCAATGATACTCTTCCATACTAACATAAAAAGAAAGAAAAAGGTCACAACTTAATTTTCACCTTTCGAAGAGCTCAATCTTCTCTTCAAAAGTTTGATGTGGCGGTTGACTTGGAACTCCTCGAATTTGCCCAAGTGCTATCTGCAACACGACGACTAAGCCGAAGCTTAAGCGCTGTTTTCACCTGGATGAATATCGAGAGAGAAGACAAATACTGATAAAATGATCGCAAAGACTTTCGCAAAATCAATCCAAGGAAATTTCAGTCTCCTTGTCAATCACCTTTGTCAATTTGCAAACATTTATTTTATTTTTAATTTAGTTACTTATTTGTTCATTTGTTTTGTCATTTTTGTATTTACTTATTCATTAATTTATCTAATTATTCATTCATTCATCTATTTATCTATTTATTCATTAATAACACGATCGCAAAGAGTTTAGAAAAGATTAAACTATCGAAATTCCTACAGCCTTATCTTCTTCTTATGAATATTGCAATTTATTCAAATTTATATATTATGTAATGTGAATGTGATATCTGTGGGCTATATACAAAAGGGGATTAAAATTGCCTTTCATTTAATTTGCTGGCAGACTTTGCTATCGTATAGCTTATGCAAAGTTCACAATGAGAATATATAAGTCAAAGAAAAGAGGATATATATGTAGGGAATCGCTAAAGTAAATACAAGGAAATATAGAAAATTTTTATTTCAGAGATTTGATTTCTATACACTATGAACATGACTGACAAAGAAAGCGGACAAAATATACAGTTCCTCAAGTAGACAAATGAACATCACTTCACTGCTATTATGTAAAAAGGTGAATATGCATGTTACACCTGTTCTACACATTTGTACATAATACCAGTGAAGGGATGTTCCTTTGTCTACCTCAGGAACTGTATATTTTGTCCGCTTTCTTTGTCAGTCATGTTCATAGTGATAGTTTATCTAAAGGCTTCGTGTGTTTAATAATATTATCAAATCTCTTTCATCAAAGCTAAACTTAAGCTTGACTTTACAGCTTATTTCAGTACTCTAAAAATCGACTCTAGATATGTTGATCAGAAATCAATGGTAGTGCTAAAACAAATCAAAGCTCGTACAACATTATGAACAAATTAATTGAAAAGGTGAATTTTCTTGTTGTATAAAGTATATATTCAACAAAATATTAAGGTTTATATATCGCCTTAATTTCTCATTTAAGTTTTCGAAAAAGATGACATGTAATCATGGGGTTTTGTTGGACGAGTGTTTAATGGAGTGTACAGATAAGAAAGAACTTACATCCGGAACTAGCAAGCAGTGAAACACCAAAATAGAGACACCCTGTAAAAATAAAATAAAAAGATAAGAGAGAAAAGTGTTCTTGTTAGTTGCTACCTATTGTGATGGTGGAGGGGTGTACGTATCGAAGGTATCAACAAATGAGAGTAAGTAAGACATTGCGGGGGAGCAAAGCGACCGGTTGGCGAGGGAATCGGGTTGAAAGGCGAGTTTTCGTAAATTTGCTATAGGTTTTCCATGATGTGTCAGGTAAACTGAACTTGACACTTTGGCTGTAAGAGGGGTGCATTTCACAAATATTACACTTGACCCTTTGATAGTTAATGTTTAAAATTCGTGTAACCGACGACCCGACGCGACACCCGATGGGACGAAGTGAGCCATATTGAAGGGTTTTCGTTTTCCTACCTGGAGGGAGAAGCAGATGATGAAGATGTACTGAAAGCAGATGACAGCATCAGATTGGGTGAAACTGGTGATGGTTCCAGCGATCCAGGTTAAACCAAGGATTGGCAGGAGGATGCATAACGCACGAGCTGTTGCCCTGTTGAAAAGCGAGAAAATTACCGATTAATGATGACAATAATGACGATATGATTTGTTTACCCATGCAGGGTAGCCCCATCATCATTAATATGGTTCTTACCGATGACCCGGCATTGTTTACCCTGGCTTTGTTTAGAGGGTGCAAATGTAGATCTATAATGTCTTGCAAGAGGATATTCAGCACCTTAACAGGGTTTCTAACCCCATATCGTGTGCTTCTTAGTATTTGAACTCATCCACAGCACCACACATGCATTAATAAAATTGCTATAGGCTACAGTCAGAGGCGGATAGCAGGATTTTGTAAGCTATGCAAGAGAATCATGACCACCTTAGTCAACGTCATTGATTAATTTACGATAGTTTTTTCTTTGAGGTCTTTCTATATTTCAGTTCACTTTACTTGCAGACATACTTCATGAATACTTAAAGATGTATGGAATATATGTTAAGCTAGAGAAAACCGTTTTCTCTTTGCATGGCATTGTTCTCAATTCAGTACTCCTGTTTTATGTTAAGTTTGGAGTTCTTGGGAATAAACAGCATAACTGAGTAACCCGGCGAAACACAGGATATATATCTTTGTCTTACGGATCTTTAAAAAGAAATCGTTTCTCCAAGTGCAGACATTTCGAATGACAGTTTTTTTAATCAAAGTCCGAAATGAATCACTTTAACTTGACCTCTTTGACTTTCTGGAACATCGATGTTCCCTATTTCTAGCCTTTTTGATCTCAAGCAAAGTGATTGGAGAGAAATCTGAAAAACGCACAGACTTAAAGCTAAGGTTATTTTAACAGCTTAAATACGGGGAAAAGATGAATAATTTCTTGAAGAACTGGAAAAAAGATTCTTACTTGATCTTGTCGATTTCATCTTTCTTCTTGTTTGCCTTCAGAGAACTAAATGTTCTCATGACGAACCACAACACCGTGACGCTGAACTATGGGTAAAAATAAAACAGAATTTAGAAATATCGTTCATTAGTTCATCACATCTAAGTTTAGAACAACAAGTAATTTTATCTTTTGTATAGATGGAAAAGTTTTGTTTTGCTGTTCAGCAATTGTTTTGTCATATCGTCCTGTTATTAAGTGGGTTCGTTTCTGTGATATTTTATATATTATGTACACGTATTAATTGTTAACGTTATATATTGCCGTCTTGAGCATAATGCTTTTGAAAGAAAAAAGAAACAAGTTCTACATTTTACCATGCCGTCAAGATTCTGGTTACTACCAATATTTCATGACTTCATTAATTACGTTTATTCTTTACAGATTTATTTTATTTTATCACGAATCTGCAGTACTTTGCGGGGAATGACTACACGAAAGCTCAATGTTTGCGCCCTATAAACAAAAAAGCTATATGTATTTCTACATTGGTTGTATTGATTTGTAATGCTTTTTTGGAAACATAAATAAATTGAAAATTGAATTGAAATTGAGCCAGAGTAAGCTATAGAACTGTATAGCCAGTTTTAATTCAGTTCTCTGTTAAAAATTGGGCAAATTCCAATCACTTTATCTTACCATTTCTGTTGCGTAGACACATCCTGCAAATATGTAGATACTGTTGTCTCCAACGTGTAACCAGCAGCTGAATATAGAATATTCACGAAACCATTATTTTTATACAAATCAGATTACATTATTGTTTTTATAGTTTTATTATTGTTTGTATTATTATTATCGTTATTACTATTTTTATCATCAATTTAAATATAATTATTCATTATCATAATTTTAATCATTATTAATCATCAGTACTATTATAATTTTCATCGTCGTCATCATGATCAATAATTGTTACTAACATCATTATCATCATTATAATCATCATCATGATAACTTTATTATATGTGGAATGTATGCTTCAATAAAGAACCGCTAGCCATGAATAAGATACACGGTAAAGTCTAGTATACTTAACAAACTCAGATGTTTACAAGGTGTTAAGATATTTTGAACTAGGAATAATTGAAATTTAGGATACAATCTAAACAAAGCCCTGAATACTTAGTCCAATATGCTATAGCTGCAATATTCAAATATTTCGCTAGAATATTTAATGGATTCTATAAATATTGTGAAAGAATCACAATTCGGATTTTCACTTATGCATTTACACAAGTGAAGGAATGAACACCTATAAGTAACATGTAGATTAGATATTTCACCATCTTTAACGACATAAGTACAGCGGAAAATACTCTTTAAATGAGAATTTCACTATGATATGAACTTTGTTTTAATACAAACAGAAAAATGAGGGAAACAAATATTAAGTGAAAGTTTGAGCAATATCCGATTAAAAATAGAAATGTTATGATTTCTTTTAGTTCTGTCATCATGGAAACACATATTGGCAACACTGTGTGGTATCTTGCAAGCTCCTCTGTAATTCGCTCTCTACAGACAATTTGATTAACTTTGGTTTTTGTAGTTATCAATGACGGAATGGATTGTTTCATACAGGGGTTGTATAAAACCATATTTGGAATATTTATATTAAGGGTGACGTTTTTTTTTAGTACAGGGAAAGTGTCTCCTTCTATTAAAACAGTTCGGACTTCTCCTTTAATACACAAGTGATCAATGATATAGAGAAGCTCCTGTTACTCACAATGCAGATTTTCCATACGTGTCAAAGAGAACACCAAAAGACACGCCGACAACCGCAAGGGAGCCTCCTGAAATAATTGAATTGAATCGAATTGAAAACTGATGGTTTATTGATAACAAATTTTAAAAAATAGTACAATGTACAATAGAATAATATGAGATTAAGACATTTAGTAATTGAATTGATTTGATAAAAGGAATTTTAAAAAGAAGAAGAGAAAGAAGAACAAAAATATAGGAGAATAAATGGGATATAAATAAGGAAGAAGGAAATACGGTCGATGGTAAAAAAAAAAAAAAAACTTTGGAAATACATGATTGCGCTTGATATCAATCGCAACTGATAAATAAGACGGAGTCCATGTTTTGAAAACTGCTCGGTATATAAGAAACGGACTACTTACTCGGACAAAGAAGGAAGCTAAATATGCTTTCTAGAAGGAACAAAGTGAGCCAACTTTTATTTTCAAAACCTGATTTTGAACATGTTGCAAAAACCACTTAACAACTTACATTCAACATTTAGAATATGTTATGAGGTAGCACAAGAGGTACACAGCTGGTAGATTACCAACATTCCTTTGATATGGACTTTTCCTAACGCCAAACATAGCGACTTATTGCTATTGACAGAGGATGTATTTGCACTACTGCCATAGTTAATGCGGTATGACCACGGCGCATGGTCTATATGTGTTTTAGCAATGGGGAATTTCCTCTTGAATGAACATTTTTGACAGTGTAATTGCTAGAATATTAACATGAGTTTAATACTCCTAACTCATTTATTTATCATGTGACTTGTAAAATAATGAGGCAGTCTTCCTATAATGTGTTGGATGATACGAGATTTTTCCAATTTCTGCAGCACGTTTTAATAGCAGGTGGTGCGTATGCGGCCCCTATCGGCAGCGATACGTTAATAATGAAACATCACTATTTCAGGAAATAGTGGCAATTTTATTTTGGTCTTACCGTAAGCGATGAGACTCAGCCACCCAATCCTAAGTGCCTTGGAACCCACGGCAGTCGTTCGATACAGAGACACGCCCTCGATCATGGTCCATGCAAGAGCCGCTGTGAACAGATAGTGTAGTGTCACTGTCACGCCCTTACAGAGTGCCTGTCGTAAAACAAAACAACTAGATGGAATTTTGACTGCGCGCAGTCAAAAATGATGCCTCCGCCATAGAGCAATTTTACAAACCAAAACGGAAGCAATTTTTAAAATTCAAGTTTGATTGTAATCAATCTGTCGCTTTTAATGATAATGCATTCACAAGCTATTTATAGTCAAACATAATGAGCCCTGTGACCTTTGCCCTCGTGACCCCAAAATTTAATCAGTTAGTTGGCTCTGCAAGATACATACATGACCCAAGTTTGGCAGGAATCCATCTACCGGTTCTTGAGATAACGCGATCACGAGCTATTTTTGTATACATAATGAGCCCTGTGACCTTTGACCCTCGACCTTGTGACCTAAAAATCTAATCAGTTCATTGGCTTTGTTAGATACATACATGACCCAAGTTTGGCAGGAATCCATTGATCGGTTCTTGAGATAACGCGATCACGAGCTATTTTTGTATACATAATGAGCCCTGTGACCTTTGACCTTTGACCTCGTGACCCCAAAATCTAATCAGTTCATTGGCTTTGTTAGATACATACATGATCCAAGTTTGGAGGGAATCCATCAATTGGTTCTTGAGATAACGCGATCACGAGAACGGGACGTACGGACGGACGTACGGACGGACGGACGGACAACCAGAAAACATAATGCCTCCGGCTACTTTGTAGCGGAGGCATAAAAATGTGTTTGCACTTCTATTTGGGAATAGATGTTGTTCTGTCTACCTGACGAACCCTAAAACAATCTTAGTCGTCTATCCGAACTGAAATTAAGGCCTTAAAAATGCATGCTTCCACTATACACGGATTGATTCATCAAGATAGAGTCCGAATAAATATTATCGACATAGAATAGTTACTTCATTTAAGTCTTGAAATTGAGATTTTTGGAAGCGTTGAAAAAAATATCTCCGCCGGGAATCACATCCGGGTCCTTGGCTTAGAACGCCAATGCCTTAATCGCTATGCTACAGAAATTGGCTAGAGATTACGATGACATATACAATTGTCCGATTGGCAAATCTTCAGCCTTCTTTGGTATATCAATTCCTTTCACATTTGTGATTTTCTTTAGATCTTGAGGTGGTCATGATGGTTGTGAGAAAGAAGAGGAGACTAAAATTCTCACCCTATTTTCTGTTGCCTCAGCCAAGCTGAGAAAAAGGATCTGTCCAAGGGCCGTGCATATTGCCAGGTTCATGTGAATCTGAATTTTCAGCATCTTGCAGGCTCTGTAACAAACCATTAGACATTTTAGTGAGGGTTGGAAGAGAAAGGCCTGAGGGGATGCGATACCCCCCCCCCCTTATTCATAAAAAGTTTCCAAACTTTTTAATGTTTAATAAGTTATCAAATTTCATGGTTTCGTTGTTTCCTCAGATTTTTGTCTGTACCTGTTAACAGAAAAATGAGCCCAAAGGTATTACGAATCGACTGCAGGCAATTTCATTAGCCTTGAGGAACACCTTTTTATGAGGGAAGAGTGCAATGGCATATTACGTAATCCGATCATTATTTATATCATATACAATTAACACCAAGAGAGTATCTTGTATACTCTATTGGTGGTTCACAGTCCAGAGACTTATCCACTATACCGCACCACCTCTACAGAAACTGAGGTGCGCAGGGCCAGCTGATCAAGTCTTCAATGTGCACTACAGGCATTGGGTATGACGAATACATAACCAGCTGGCCCTGAACAGCTAAGGTGAGCCCGAACACTACTGCGGAACGCCCTCAAACACACTCACCCCGTCACACAGTAGATGAATACAGCAAGGACCAAAGAGGCGATAGAAATGCCACCAAGGATGTAGGACAGGTAACTCTGTATTTGGGCATTGACTCCTTCAGGCGGCTACATGTAAATTGATAATAATAATGATAATAACCAACAAAAACAATAAGAAATATCATAATATGAAATAAGGAAGATAATAAATAGCTACATTTTATTGCGCACATATTCATCCCAGGTGATACTCTTGGTGCCTACTTAGTAGGCCCTATTATCGTTACCCTTCATGGCATTATACCAGCAGTCCAAGGGCACTCAAACCGTTCAATGAGGAATTCCTAACATCTACCCATTTACTATACCTGGGTTGAGAGTTTAAAATGTGGATTAATATCTTGCAAGAACATCCATTAGTACATTAGTACAGTGTGACTGTGTGATCCAGTTTCCAAAAACAAAGAAATGGAAAACACAACAACAACGAAGGTCGCTTTGCAACATATGCAAATAGTAATAATATTGATATTGATAATGATAATGATAATAATAATAGTAACGATGATAATAATGATAATAATAGTAATGATTATAATAATAATCGTGGGTACTTGAAAAGGGCTCAGATCTGTCAGACTTGACACACCTAGCGCTCCACAATTATTAACCCGGCTTTAACATAGCGATGAGCAACTTCGCAACAATTCGATCTAATTCAAAATCGATCTTAAGGCATTGCTTACTGGAACATGTGGATTCTGTATAAAGCCTTTACAAATTATGTATAGCGCCTATGAAAATAGAAGAATTCAATACTCAATACGTATACATTCAATGCGAATGAAGACATTTCAGAGTTTTGATGGCGTTTCTATGTCGCTTGCGAAAGATTTATTCTACCACACAAAACGGTAACCAATCAGTCATTTACTGCTCTCACGTGGGTATAACTCTTGATGAATCTAATCAACAGGCGTTGGGACGTACGTTCTGTCTGCCAATTTAACCTGACTCGTGGGAGACGAAACCAATTAGCCATGCACCGTTTTCATACCATGAATCGTGATGGATAGCAAAAAATTGTCGCGGACCAATCAGATCTGCAAAGGTTTATTTTGACTGACATGAGAGAAAAAAATCAGTGATCCATTCAATTTGCCATGAATCATCCTTTCACTGTCCCTTAATTTGTCAATGAATTATTGAATGAAGAAATGAAGTAAAGAAATAAATGACACATATATACAAAGAAAAATATTTGCCCTGTATGTACGACATTTCATGTCATGTTTCTTTTACACCCCAATCGCACTACAAGAACTGAACTTTATCTTAAAATATATCATGCAACATATTATGACTTACCTTGAGAGAGAGCAGAACAGCGAAGCTAGTCAGATGACTGCTGTTGCACACCACCGAATCAGAGGCGACAGAGACGACCTGGACTCCATCAGTTGACCAAACACTATCGCACAAAAATATTTAACACAATCATACATAAGCGTACAATAAATACAAATATATAATTCAACAAAACACTCTTGATAACGTGTAGAACCGTATGATGCATCAATATGAGTGTTATACATCTCAGAAATATAATACACATTGAATGTTGGGGCAAGCGGCATAATTTCAAATATTATCATGTAACTCTTGTTGTACTTCTCAGTGTTGGATGGGACGTGTATATTAAAATCGTCTTCCAAAAGATCTTAATGATCATGATTACAAATGAATTTTAGCGATGCACATGTAGAAAAGACTCCCACCCCCCAAAAAAAAAATTAAAAAAAATGTATATACATACTTCAATTATAAGTCAAGCCTCCTGTTTGTAATGCAATTTAGCCGATTGGTTTATTGTTACAGCTCAAAATTTCGACGTATCATTACGTCTGACGAAAATGCTCAAATGCATTGCAAATCGGACACGTGACTCGTCATTTCAGTTCATATATAAAATTGAGAATCGCGTCTGATTACCTGTCGGTGACCTGGTAAGCACAGTATACCCCATTGGAACCGTCCTGTAGAGAAATATATGAAAATATGAAAAAGCACAAAAAAGAGAAAGGTAAAAACTTTTTAACTTCGGGCTTATCCCTGCTGGAAAGAACACACTCATTCACACTCATTCACAGTGCAAATCACACTGTGTTCACAGTGTGAACTGTGATTTCACAATGTGATGCACACTGTGAATGAGTGTGAATGCGTGTGTTCTTTCCTTTTCCGGTTATCCACACTGTGAACCACAGTGTGAAACGAATCGACCACAATGTGAAAACGCCCAATTTAACATTGTGGAGCACACTGTGATTCACAGTGTGATTCACACTGACAGTGTGCTCCACACTGTGAATGAGTGTGTTCTTTTCAGCAGGGATTGTTCATGTTACTAGGTAAGGTGGATACATCAAAGTACATTTTGGAGTATAGATGGACTGTTTCGCTCCTAGGAGCTGACACTAAAATTATACGTTAATGGAATTAACCAAGGTTTGATAAACAAAACAAAAGAAATAAGTTGATGATGATGATGATGATGATAATAGTAGTACTAGCAGTAGCAGCAGCTACATAATTAGTAGGAGAAGCAGTAGTTATTATAATGATGATCATAATAATATTAATGATAGTAATAGTAACATTATTATCAAGAGTAATAATAATATGATATATTAACAATAACGATTCTTATATTAATGATGGTAATGATAGTGCCCATTCTTAAAAATGATGAAAATGTGCAACTATACAGGGTAGAAATTATATTAAAATAATAGATCATCATTATTAGGCGGCATTCCATGCATTATTGTCACTTACTATATTTTACTTTTCATTTCATCACACATCATGCCTATAAGCCTGTTTTTTCAACAATTATTTTGAAAGAGTTGAATACTACCTAATAACGAATCAGATAACTATTCGTATTATAAAGATTTACGTATTGATCAATAATTGGCTCGTCTCTGGTCGGTCGGCATTATTTAGCAATCCGATTAGTCAGTGTTATGTCTTCTTTTTTTTTCTGGTATCGGTCTCGATTACCTTCTTTCGTGGTGTTTCATGTATGAAGGAAAGGGAGCCCTGTGTCTGCAAATCTAACAATTCTCTCGCAATTGAAAAGAATTTTCATTTCTCCTCCTCTTGTTCTTGATCTCATTTTATTTCTTATATTCCAGGGAGTTTGTGTGCCCTTTTTTTTCTTCAAAATTTGCCACAGAAAAATGACATTATTACAAGAAATAGCGGCCTTGTCATTTTGAAATCGCAAAGACAAAGTTCCCCAAGTCTACGCACGCATTCACTTTTCTCGCATTAGATCTTTTCAGGTGACCTTCTGTTGCTATTATGCCTTTCGATACTTATAAAGAACATGTACAAAGAATGAAAAATCTCGCAATTGTTTGTTTCGCTTTTCAAAAAACTCAACCTTCCCTTTAACCTAGTAGCTATAGTGTTGCCTCACCGTTGGGGGGAAACCTTCGGTAGACTGCATCGTGAAGTTTATTTGCACAGAACCATCGGAGAGATTGATGGTCGTGTTGCCGTCCATGAGTTCGATCTTGATCACTGTGCTGATGATGATCACAATGTTTTCCTTGTCAGCGTTGTCGGAGAGCGTTACATTTTCCGCGCCACCTGGGAAGTCCTCCCGTTCTGTGTAGGCGTAGTTGACGATCACTGTTCGGTAAAGATGAGACATGCCTCTGATTAATAAAAACTGCAGACATCAAAAGACTGCAGACATCAAAGCTTCCGCGCTTTGCGCGGAGGTAAACTTACCTCCCTTCACACACCCTCCTATAGGGAGCGCTTCGCGTACTCACTACCATCCCTCCTTAAAATAGATCCTAGTTACGCGCCTGCATTTAAATATATAGCTACGATGCTGACTAAGTTGACGAAATAAATCGTATTTATGTCGTCGAGGAAAATGACCACGCGCGCATTCGCAAGTACACTGTTGCTCAAAAAGTTGGGAATATTTTTAAACCCCAATTTATGGAATTATCTTGACAATTATTTATTCCTAATAGATCTAGATAATAGTATACATTCTCAGATTTTATTGAATAATGATTTGCCAGTGTTTGTTTTGGTAGACTGCTAAAGAATGTGTATGCTTCTATGCTTATCAACTATGGGACCTACGCCCTTAAGTCATAAATGACAGTAATGAGGATTAATGCCCCACAAAAGGGCACTAATATAGCACATCGACACGGTTTTGATCCTGGAGCCTCACAGTTACAAGGCCATTGCTTTACCACTGACCCATGACTGTACGCAGCGGAGGCTAGGGTAGGGGCAGTTCCCACAAATGAAAAAAAAAAGAATATGCAATAAATTATCAATAATTCATTTTACCCCGGTCCCCAAGATAAAAAAATCCTCTGTACGCACACGAATATGGTAGGTAATATTAATGGACGCTTTTACACTTAAATCCGTCAACATGACGCTCGTGGCGCTCATGGTAACGAAGAATTGAAATTTGTTCATGCCCCTACCGTTTCTATCATTCACCGAGCTGAAGTGGAACGTGAAGGTTAAGCCGCAACGCTGGTTTCCAGACGAAAGGTCTTCAAGAGCTTCCTCATACACCGCGCTGCCACAACCCTATGTAAAAAAAAAAATAATAGAAAAAGAGTTAAGGTAAAAGCCAGTGGGGAATCTATGGGGTCCCAGGGCACAAAAGCTCCTCGGTGATCTCGATTAATAACGAGTTACCTCTACCGGTTTCCTCCATTTTTCAAAAAAATAACGAGATACTGTTTACCCCCACTAGACAGTCGAACCACTTCCACAATCACAGCTTTCGCACAAAAATTAATTATTTACACCGGTCCAGTATTTTGGAATAACATTGATCCATCTCTTAAACAAAGTACCAGTCTATACACATTTTTAAAAAAAATAAAGATTAAAGTTTTTAACACATATACATTTTTTCCTCTCCTTTATCCCTCCCCCCCCCCCCGAAAAAAAAAAATCTATAATTTCTTAGCTACATATATTTTTCTATTTATGGATTTTCTAAGCATACTTTGTTCATGTTATATTGTAAACAGCATCTGAGGAACTAACACTTCAACAAGCTCTGATTTCAGTTAGTTCCTCTTTTCTCGTGCTTTTTTTATTATATTTTTCGTTTTCATTGCATATTTTAGTTATATAATTATTCACTCTATATGTTTTGCATGAGAAAAAAAAAGTTTGAATCACTTTACAATGCCGCTCGGATTCGTCTCGGTGGCACGGCAATAGTTTTAATCGTGTCCTCAAAGCAGTCGATATTTGCATACTTACCGGTGTAGTCAGTTGTGCCGATGATAATGACATACTAGTAGTATGATCAGATTCTGTTGATGGTGACGAATAAGTATAAGTCGGTGATGTAGGATCCGGTGTTGATGGTTTTGTAGCTTGGTCCGGTGTTTGTGATATTGTTGTGGGAATGGTTGTTGCTGTTGTTGTTGATGGTTGTTGTGTAGCATGGTCGGTGGTTGATCGTTGTAGTGTCGTACCTACCGCCTCGCCGGCAACTGGCGTTGTTGTAGAAATGTAAGATTCCCCTGTTGTTGTGACTGTAGTAGGGTCCTGTAATGACAGTAAATTTGTGGTACACTAAGTGCTGATTGATAATGAATAGTTAAAGTGAACGTTGATAAGAAATGCATGGTAAGATAACATGTGATGATACTTTTTATGTTGCAAACGAGTTTATCAATATTGTACCAATCCCCTCGAAAATAAAAAGGTGTCCAGGTTGGATATATAAATCATTTTCAAACAAATTTCACCGGCCGGAATTATATGGAAGAATCGATAAGGAGTATCAAGGAAATATAGACGGTCCTCACGGAGCCAAGTTCGGACTTGGGTTAAGGGCGGGCCATATTTTATGAGAGCGCCTACGGGGTCGTTTAATAGTCTACTCACTCACATGTCGTTTTTATGTTATTTGTTAGTGTGTCTAAACTTGCAAAATACCTTAACAGAAGTACCATTTCCAGCTCGTATTTGAATAAAGTATAACGACATGGAACTATTTTTAGGTGATTTGCACACTTAAATTTCTTAGCAATATTTCGCATTGCCCTACTTTATGGTATTTAAAAACTTCAGTTGTGAACATTGATTACATTTAGGTGAGATCATGATAAAATTATTCCCATTAAGAATAAGTACTGTTGCTGCATATTTGTTACAAATTATAGACCTGTGAGTAAATCGAATTTACATGGATCTAATTTTGCATCATTAAATTGGAAAAGATATAACAGATCAGAATTGTATGTCGGTTATTGTTGTAATTTCTAAAAATTGAAGAGGTTCATTTCCTTTAAAAAAAATAATACCTAACTAGAGGAATAGATTTAATTGTGGGTGTGTCCTTGTGTATGTGTGTGTAAATACACGTCTATGGTGTAAGTCGAGGACTCATATTTATATACGTGTGTACGTTAGTATATGTGTTTAAGGAAACTTAAGACAATGTAAAAATCTACTGCATATCAAACAGAGGGCATGGCGTGGTCATTAATGAAAAGTGCTTAACTTTGGCGTCAACAGAGCGTGACAATGTGCGCCATAGGGTGCCCGCGATGTCGTGACCTGAATCTACGGCAAATGTTGCAACTTGTATTGTTTACTGGACTGTACCACGAAATGGCACGAGTTGTCAAATACAATACAGGGCACTGTGGTATCAAAATTCGTGTCAGTGCGGGATTGAGGTGCCCGGAGCAAACTTCCAATTCTCTTGAATTGTATTTTTGCAACCCCCCCCCCCCCCCCCCCCCTCCCTTCAAGTGCCGCCCGGGGCACGTGCCCCCTGAACACCCCTCCCCCTCCCCCCCTCCCCCGCTAGTGTGATAGAAGATAGTTTGTGCTATTTACTGATATTTTGTAATTGTGATAATTACTGATATATAGATTGTAATCTATTTTTACTGGCAAAGACGAGGTTGTGGGATCAGTCATCGTTGGCTGTGATGTACTCGTGTCAAGTGGATTGTTAGTAGTAAAGGGGTTGTACGTTGTTGGTGAGACGTTTGACGTCGTTCCGTTGATGCAATGAACAGCCGATAGCGTCGATCCGTCAGGCGGTTGGGTTAATATATTATTCGTACCGTCTTTATGAAAATAGGCACATGAGTCAGGAGGTTTTGTGTAATCATCCATATTAAACCATCCATCTAGTGTTTTTTCGAATAGCAATGTTCCTGAGCCTCCTGCTGGAATCAGAAATAGAACCATAGAAACATTAAAAAGCATACACAGTATTTTTCGAACACCTTGTTCTTATCCGCAATATCTGATCTATTCTATTGGAATATCAAACCCGTGCAGTTGATTCAACATTTGTAAACATACTTTCAATTTGAATTTTACTATTTCATGATATCTTTAAAATTCGTTAAAAATGATGGTGTTTTTTTTTATAATAATAACAAAACAAGCACCATGTTAAATATAGGTATTCCCGCCAAACTTCGCAACATTAGCATCATTTTAACATTGTAATTCACTTTTGTGCGAAATTTATTGAAAACGTATATCATAATTCAAAAGGCAATTTTTCTCATTAAATTTAATTTTAGGAGCATGCTATTCAATATTCAATTCATACAAAATTGTATGACGGACTTTCAATTTTCGAAAAACGTGTAATGAGCATTCAAATCTCAGGATAGACAGCAGTCGGAATTTAAGCATTCGATTCAGTGAAAAGGCATTCACTTTCATTATACGTACTAGACTTTAAAAAGTTTTGCATGAAGAAATTAATTTAAAATGTAATTCGTTAGCTTCGTAGCTCTCATTACACCGATAACAGCATCAGAGAAGGGTCACTATGCTCTTTGTGGCTTGTCGTGTCAGTTACCATGATGAAACAATAGACTATGATGAATAATGGGGAAAAGGGAATCCATGACACATGCTCCTCCGACGATTGCTCCGCCAAATGCTCCGCTAAAAGCGACAATTGCTCCGCGACATCTGCTCGCGGCATTTGCTCCGACTTCAAATGCTCCGCCGACAGTTGCTCCGGCGACAATCGCTCCGCCGACAATTGCTCCGCCGACATTTGCTCTGTCCCCAAAGTACCCCGTTGAAGACAAAATTGCTCTGCCGACGTAGCAGGAGTGCCCCGTAAAAGACAACTGCTCCTTTTGAAGCGACAAAAGTTTGGAAGAAAAGAAAAGGACAAGAAAACATCGAAAAGAAAAGGCCAAAGACAAGGGAAAAGGGACACAAAACAGAACATAGGAAGATTTAATTTCCATATTCTTGCATTGGCCCATAACTTTGTGTCGGGACGGTGTCAGTATAATTAATGACGGTAAATTCTGCCGGTGCTGCGTCGCGACACGTCGGGGAAAATGAGAATTAAAATGGAGTATGAAATATAGGCCTACATGCTCCTGAAATAATCATCGATTTTAAAAAAGGGCTGGTGGGCAGGCAGAAAAGGGAAAATATTACCTTCAATTATATTGTGCCTAAGAAAGAAAAAACACTATTTGTTGAAAGAAGGTCCCCTCAAGGTTGAGAAAAGTTTATATATTACTTAAAAGCTTCTGCACCTACTCCCCCCCCCCCCCCTTTCGCAAAGATTTATCACTTTTTTTTCCTTCAGTGTCTTCTGATCGTGGAAATAAAACGCATCCCCCTTCTCAAAATGCGTGCTACGGCCCTGAAAAACAAAAACAAAGACAAAGAAACAAAATAACCCATGAAAGAAATATTGTCGGCGGAGCATTTGTCGGCGGAGCAAATGACGGCGGAGCAAGTGTCGGCGGAGCAAGTGTCGGCGGAGCAAGTGTCGGTGGAGCAATTGTCGGAGGAGCAAATGTCGCGGAGCAATTGTCGCTTTTTGCGGAGCATTTGTCACCGGAGTAATCGTCGCCGGAGCATGTGTCGGGTTACCGGAAAAGGAATGTGTAAAGAAAGGCATTTCAACCACTGATTAAATCTATTTGTGGTATGGTCAAAATGACGTATCTATGATATTATCCCCCTGGGAACATGTTAATAGTGAAGGATTATACACATGATAAAAAAGAATATGAAAAAAGGGAATGAAGGAAATTAAAAGAAAAACCTTCTTTTAATGATCAAGGTACTAAAAAAATATTTAAAACAAAAATCATGATAAATCTCACAGAAATAAAGATAAATACAAAAGAATATGTACGAGAAAAATAAGAATAGTGTTTATTGTGAAATGAAAGAAAAGCGCAAAGAATTTTTTTAATGAAACGGCGAAAAGCAAGCGTCTTCTTTTGAGATAGCTATAAGTTGTGTTCTAGATTGATTGATTAACATGGGAAAGTAGTTACCCATTGGCGAAAATTATAATTGGTTAGGACAAAAAAAAAAACATCTTCCAGTCAAACTCTGTGAAATTGAATGACGATTACCCACTTCGAATTTGAATAAAACCTGTCGTAACATGTTTAATTTTAATATGAAAATAGGGAAATTCACTGACATGGTGAAAACAAAATAAAATTGAATGAACAAAGTTCCAAATTTAAGCATGTGAGCAATAAGCGGCCGAACTTTGCGGGAACTTGAATGAACGTTCATGAAATTGACCTACGTTTTGACGAAGTCGGCCGGGAAAGTCTATAATATTAAAGATGTTTAACAATTTAATATAATTTATATTCTCAATGAAATAGGTTAATCCTAGACGTTGAGCTTGTGCTTGTCAGCTTGGTATAGGATCTAGTATCATGAATTACAATCACAAATACATCACGCATATATGAATAACAAACGAAGACTGTGAATAATCACAATCTCTTTCAATAGCTGAAAATATAATCATCTAACTTAATTGTAAAAACTCTTTTTGAAACTTAAATGAAAAATGTAGAAAATGATAATTATTCAAAAGAGAAAAGTAAATTCAAGGTTAAGAACAAGCACCCGAATAACAAGAGTCCCTGTCTTTACCATGGTATAGATGTTGAAAGTGATCACAAGCAGTGGTACTGCTACATTGCACAAAGCGAGCTGACTATAAACGTTCTCTCCTTCCAAAATACAGATCTTGTACAGATGTAGGTGTCAAATAAGGATAGCTGCATGCAACTGTTTTTCTATTCACCTAATATCCTAAAAGTTGTAGATTTCTTACTTGATGGAGACCAGAAAGAAGAAATGCGAAGGAAAGGAAGCGGGCGGATAGGCAGAAAACAGGGGAAAAGGAACGAAGAGTAAATGGAAGGAGGGGGTAGGGAGGAATGTAGATAGACGAAAGGGAGATTTAGATTGGAAACTGAGTTGGACATTGAAAGGAAAGAGGTATGAAGGGGAGAGAAGATAGATTCGGGTACAGAATGAATAATATGAAATGTAAAAGAGGAAGAGGAGGCTAAAAATTGCCAGGGAAGGAGGATTGAAAGGGAGACATGCCCACCTTCCTGAGCAGACTGATGTGAGAACGGGAATATAAGCCATAATGGTGAGAGGGGACCGTGTAGATTAGAATAGAAAGGGATTTGGAAGAAACAAGAAACAAAGAGGGATGACTGGATGAGAGAGGCACATGGAGAAGGGAGGGAAAGAAAGGAAATGTAGAAAGGAGGTACGATGATAGGGACGGTATTTTAAGAGATTGGGTGGGGTCGGGATCGGGGGAAAGGAACCGGACAGAAAGAAAATAATGAAG
>JAVYIG010004834.1:32403-151107 GCA_035222895.1 Strongylocentrotus droebachiensis
CTGACAGTGGCGGATCCAGGATTTGCCGATAGGGGGGGCCTAAAATGTGAAAATCGTGCCGACCAATATTTCGCTCAGAGGGGGGGGGGGGGGGGGGGGGGGGGGGGGGGGGGGGGGGGGGGAGGTGAGCATAATTTTTTTCTTCGTATTTGCTCCCCAAAATGTGAAAATCGCGCCGATCGTTTTTCGCTCAGTGGGGGGGGGGGGGGGGGGGGCGTCGGGCCCCCACGTGGTTCCGCACCTGGTAACTGACACGCCAAGCCACAAAGAGCACAGTGACCCCTTCTCTAATGGCTGTTATTGGTGTAATGAGAGCTGCAAGCTTACGAATGACATTTTAATTAAGTATAATGGAAGTGAAAGCCTTTTCACTGAATCGTATGCTTAAATTCCGATTGCTTTCTATCCTGAGATTTGAATGCTCATTACACGTTTTTCGAAAATTGAAAGTCCTTTATACACTTTTGTATGAATTGAATATGGAAAAGCATGCTCCTAAAATTAACTTTAATGAGAAAAATTGCCTTTTAAATTATGATATACGTTTTCAATCAATTTCGCACAAAAGTGAATGAAAATGTTAAAAGGTTGCTAATGTTGTGATTTTTCTCATAATTAAAAACCCCCACCATATTTAACGAATTTTTAAGATATCATGAAATAGTAAAATCCGAATTGAAAGTATGTTTACAAATGTTGAATCTACTGCAAGGGTTTTGATATTCCACTAGAATAGATCAGTTATTGCGGATAAGAACAAGGTGTTCGAAAAATACTGTGTATGCTTTTTAATGTTTCTATGGTTCTATTTCTGATTCCAGCAGGAGGCTCAGGAACATTGCTATTCGAAAAAACACTAGATGGATGGTTTTCTATGGATGATTACAAAAAACATCCTGACTCATGTGCCTATTTTCATAAAGACGGCACGAATAATATATTAACCCAACCGCCTGACGGATCGACGCTATCGGCTGTTCATTGCATCAACGGAACGACGTCAAACGTCTCACCAACAACGTACAACCCCTTTACTACTAACAATCCACTTGACACGAGTACATCACAGCCAACGATGACTGATCCCACAACCTCGTCTTTGCCAGTAAAAATAGATTACAATCTATATATCAGTAATTATCACAATTACAAAATATCAGTAAATAGCACAAACTATCTTCTATCACACTAGTGGGGGAGGGGGGAGGGGGGAGGGGGGAGGGGGGAGGGGTGTTCAGGGGGCACGTGCCCCGGGCGGCACTTGAAGGGGGGGGGGGGTGCAAAAATACAATTCAAATGAATTGCTCCGGGCGCCTAAATCCCGCACTGACACGAATTTTGATACCACAGTGCCCTGTATTGTATCTGACAACTCGTGCCATTTCGTGGTACAGTCCAGTAAACAATACAAATTGCAACATTTGCCGTAGATTCAGGTCACGACATCGCGGGCACCCTATGGCGCACATTGTCACGCTCTGTTGACGCCAAAGTTAAGCACTTTTCATTATTGACCACGCCATGCCCTCTGTTTGATATGCGGTATATTTTTACATTGTCTTAAGTTTCCTTAAACACATATAGTAACGTACACACGTATATAAATATGAGTCCTCGACTTACACCATAGACGTGTATTTACACACACACATACACAAGGACACACCCACAATTAAATCTATTCCTCTAGTTAGGTATTATTTTTTTAAAGGAAATGAACCTCTTCAATTTTTAGAAATTACAACAATAACCGACATACAATTCTGATCTGTTATATCTTTTCCAATTTAATGATGCAAAATTAGATCCATGTAAATTCGATTTACTCACAGGTCTATAATTTGTAACAAATATGCAGCAACAGTACTTATTTTTTATGGGAATAATTTTATCATGATCTCACCTAAATGTAATCAATGTTCACAACTGAAGTTTTTAAATACCATAAAGTAGGGCAATGCGAAATATTGCTAAGAAGTTTAAGTGTGCAAATCACCTACAAATGTTGTGTTTTTAAGTAAGTAGTTCCATGTCGTTATACTTTATTAAAATACGAGCTTGAAATGGTACTTCTGTTAAGGTAGTTTGCAAGTTTAGACACACTAACAAATAACATAAAAACGACTTGTGAGTGAGTAGACTATTAAACGACCCCGTAGGCGCTCTCATAAAATATGGCCCGCCCTTAACCCAAGTCCGAACTGGGCTCCGTGAGGACCGTCTATATTTCCTTGATACTCCTTTTCGATTATTCCATATAATTCCGGCCGGTGAAATTTGTTTGAAAATGATTTATATATCCAACCTGGACACCTTTTTATTTTCGAGAGGATTGGTACAATATTGATAAACTCGTTTGCGAAACAAAAAGTATCATCACATGTTTATCTTACCATGCATTTCTTATCAACGTTCACTTTAACTATTCATTATCAATCAGCACTTTTACCACAAATTTACTGTCATTACAGGACCCTACTACAGACACAACAACAGGGGAACCTTACATTTCTACCACAACGCCAGTTGCCAATGAGATGGTAGGTACGACACTACAACGGTCATCCACCGGTCATGCTACACCACAACCATCAACAACAACAACCATTCCCACAACAATATCACAAACATCGGACCAAGCTACAAAACCATCAACACCGGATCCTACAACACCGACTTATACTGATTCGCTACCATCAACAGAACCTGATCATACTAGTAGTATGTCGTTATCATCGGCGCAAATAATTACACCGGTAAGTATGCAAATATCAACTGCTTTGAGGGGCACGGTTAAAACTATAGCCCAGGGTTATATCAAATTTGTACCGTGCCACTGACAAACCTCTCCAGTTTTTAGAAAATACAACAACAGCTGTAAAAATCTTCTCTTTTTTAGGCGAATAGTACACTTTAAGGCCATGGCTGATAAACTCGTTTGCAACATAACCTTTATCATAATAATTCATCTTACCATGCATTTCTTATCACCATTTACTTTAAACAGTTAGTATAAATCAGCACTAAGTGTACCACAAATTCACTGTCATTACAGGACCCTACTACAGACACAACGACAGGGGAACCTTACATTTCTACTACAACGCCAGTTGCCGACGAGACGGTAGGTACGACACTACAACGATCATCCACCGACCATGCTACACCACAACCATCAACAACAACAACCATTTCCACAACAATATCACAAACATCGGACCAAGCTACAAAACCATCAACACCGGATCCTACAACACCGACTTATACTTATTCGTCACCATCAACAGAATCTGATCATACTACTAGTATGTCATTATCATCGGCACAACTGACTACACCGGTAAGTATACAAATATCAACTGCTTTGAGGGACACGATTAAAACTATTGCCAAGTCAAATTTGTACCGTGCCACCGAGACGAAATCGAGCGGCATTACATGTAAAGTATCGAGATCACCGAGGAGCTTTTGTGCCTGAGACCCCATAGATTCCCCACTGGCTTTTATCTTAACCTTTTTTTGTATACATAGGGCTGTGGCAGCGCGGTGTCTGTGAAAGCTCGTGGGGACCTTTCGTCTGGAAACCCTCATTGCGGCTCAACCTTCACGTTCCACTTTGGTTCAGTGAATGATAATGGTAGGTGCATGAACAAATATAATTTTTTCGCAACCTTAAGCGCCACGAGCGTCATGCTTCACGGATTTAAGTGTAGAAGCGTCCATTAATATTACCTACCAAATCGTGTGCTGTAATCAAGGGATATAGAAGTGTCGTAGTCGAGTGGTTTAAGCACATGACTTAAAATCCTCGACACGGCACTATTCTTTTGGCAAGGCATTAATCTTCATTTGCCACACTCGAACCAGGTGAGGTAAATGGGTACCTGGCAGGAATTCATTCCTTGAAATGTTGGAGCGCTGTAATAGCAGCTAGACTCAAGCCGGGGTAATAATAAGTGCGCCTCGGAATATAATTTCTAGATAGACGGCGCTACACAAATACATAATATTATTATTATTACTACCGTTTAATCGCCTCGAACGGCCTAGAATCGATCGATTGGAGTCGCTTTGACAGTAATACTAACGTATCAAGTATTGTATAAACTTTTACGAATAATGTTTGCTTTGAGGGAAATTGGTTGAAACGATTGTCATGGTGATCTAAAAAATTATGCTCTGCCCCGAGACGATGTCGAAGGGCACAGTGTTGACTCGAGATCACCGATAGGTTATACTTTTAACCGTGACTCGAAAAAAGGCTGTCCGTCTTTACCTTTCACAGCATCTGGCATGAATTTCACAAAAAGTATATTTGACAAAATATGCATGGCAATAATGTGTTCATTTCTCAGGAGGGCATTTTTTTCAATCTGAGGGCAGTTCGCGTATCTATTGTTAACTTCCTGTGCATCTATTGTGTCCTTGTACTGTACACTCAAGCAGAGTTTTGCTCAGTTAATATATTTCGCTTTCATGGCTAGCTTTCATCGGACAATTTAATGCCTACAGTTTTTATTAATCAGAGGCCTAAAATCTTGATACGCGGTGTGTAATACTCCCCCTCTCTGTCTCATCTCTACCGAACAGTGATCGTCCGCTACGCTTACACAGAACGGGACGACTTCCCAGGTGGCGCGGAATATGTAACGCTCTCCGACAACGCTGACAAGGAAAACATTGTCAGCATCATCAGCTCAGTGATCAAGATCGAACTCATGGACGGCAACACGACCATCAATCTCTCCGATGGTTCTGTGCAAATTACCTTCATGATGCAGCCTACCGAAGGTTTCCCCCCAACGGTGAGGCAACACCATTGCTACTTGGTTAAAGGGAAGGTTGAGTTTTGTAAAAAGCGAGAAACAATTTGCGGTCTTTTTCATTCTTTGTACATGTTCTTTGTTAGAATTGAAAAAAGCATAATAGAATTAAAAAGTCACCTGAAAAGAATGGCTCTTTAAATGCCCTTATATTCGAAATATGACTAATAACAGCTAAACATTGGGGACCACAAACTCATGTACAGTGCATCTGACTATTAGCAAGATTGGACCAATTTTTCTAAATGAAGAGTGAATGCGTGCGTAGACATGGGAATCTTTGTCTTGCGATTTCAAAATGACAAGGCGGCCTTTTCTTTTGAAAATTACATTGTTCTGTGGCGAATCCACAAAAAAAAAAAAAAAATACTCCCTGCAACATAAGGAATGAAATGAGATCCAGGGCAAGAGGAATACAATAGAAAATTATTTACAATTTCGAGAGAAATGTTAGGTGCGCAGACACAGGGTTCTACACTTCCTACATAACATCGCGAAGGAGGGTAATCGAGACCGATACCAGAAAGAACAACAAAAATGACATTACACTGACTAATCGGATTGCTGATTAATGCCGATCGACCAGAGACATACCAAATATTGACCATTACGGAAAATGTGTATAACAATAGTTACATGATTCGTTATCAGGTAATTTCCAACTCTTTCAAAATACAAAATGCCTTATAGGCATGATGAAAAGTACGTGTCAATGATGCATGGAAGCCTTCTAAATTGAAGATCTATTATTTTAAGATGATTTCTACCCTGTATAGGTATACATTTTCATCATTCTTAAAAATAAGCACGATCATCACCATCTTTAACATAACAACTATCATTGTTAATATATCATATTATTATATTTCTTGATGTTGTTATCATGATTATCATTAATATTATTAGGATCATTATTATTATTGCTAGTACTTCTACTACTAATACGGTTGCTGCTGCTACTGCTTGTACTACTATTATCAGCATCTTTATCTTGTTTTGTTCATTTATTTTTGTTTATCAAACCTTGGTTAATTACATTAACATATGATTAAGTGTCAGCTCCTTACAGCGGAAGAGTCCATCTATACTCCAAAACGTACTTTCAATTGATGGATCCACCTTTCTTTATAACATTAACAAGAAGCCCGAAGCTAAAATTGTGTTAATTTTGTTTTACAGGACGGTTCCAGTGGGGTGTACTGTGCTTACCAGGTCACCGGCAGGTAATCAGACGCGATTCTAAATTTTATATATGGACTGAAATGACGAGTCACGTGCCCGATTTGCAATGCATTTAAGCATTTGCGTAAGACGGAATGAAAATTCGAAATTTTGAGCTGTAACAATAAACTAATCGGCTAACTTGCATTAAAAACAGGAGTCTTGACTTATAATTTTAATATGCCTATATACATAATTTTTTTGAAATTTATTTATTTATTTATTTATGTATTTTTATATATGTATATATACATATATATATATATCTATATATATATATATATTTTTTTTTTGGTTGTTTTTTTTTGGGGGGAGGTCTTTTTCTACACATGAGCCTCTCTTAAATTCGTTTATAATCATAGTAATCAATACATTTATTGGGAGATTTCAAAGTAAATGTCTAATCCAACACTAAGAATTAGAATTAGAACTAAGTGATTATATTCAAAATAATGTTGCTTGCTCCAACATTAAATATATATTTCTGAGATTTATAACACCCATATTGATGCATCGTACGGTTCTAGACGTTACCAAGTGTCTTTTATTTACATTTTCTCATTTGTATTTATTGTACGCTTGTGTATGATTTTGTTAAATATTTTTGTACGATAGTGTTTGGTCAACTGATGGAGTCCAGGTCGTCTCTGTCGCCTCTGATTCGGTTGTGTGCAACAGCAGTCATCTGACTAGCTTCGCTGTTCTTCTCTCTCTCAAGGTCAGTCATTGATTGTTGCATTATTTGCTTAAAGATGAAGTTGAGTTCTGGTCATGCAATTCGAGTGTAAAAGAAATATAGCACGAAATGTTTTACATATAGAACACATTTTTAATGTATCATTTATATATTTATTTTGTTGGTGGGGGGGGGGGTATTGATCCCTTTACAGGATTCATTGAGGGACCGGATGGTTGATGGTTAATCGAATAGATCATATTTTTTTTCTCTTATGTCATTCAAAATAAACCTTTGCTAATGTGATTGGTCCGTGACAATTTTTTTTACTATCCATCACAATTCATGGTAGGAAAGCGATGCATCCCGGGCTAATTGGGTTCGTCTCCCGCGAGTTAGGTTAAATTGGCAGACAGAACCAACGCCTGTTGATCAGTTTTATCAGAGTTGTACACACGTGAGAGCTGTAAATGACTGATTGGTTATCGTTTTGTGTGGTAGAATAAATCTTTCGAAAACCGCATAGAAACGCCGTCAAACTCCGAAATGTCTTCATTAGCATCGAATGTATACGTATTGACTATTGAATTCCCTTCATTTCCATAGGCTCTTTACATGATTTGTATAGGCTTTATACAGAATCCACATGTTCCAGTAAGCATTTTGAATTAGATCGAATTGTTGCGAAGTTGCTCATCGCTATGTTAAAGCCGGGTTAATAATTGTGGAGCGCTAGGTGTGTCAAGTCTGACAGATCTGAGCCCTTTTCAAGTACCCACGATTATTATTATAATCATTACTATTATTGTCATTATTATCATCGTTACTATTATTATTATCATTATTATTATCAATATCAATATTATTACTATTTGCATATGTTGCAAAGCGACCTTCGTTGTTGTTGTGTTTTC
The DNA here is from genome assembly GCA_035222895.1 of Strongylocentrotus droebachiensis. Taxonomy (NCBI): domain Eukaryota; kingdom Metazoa; phylum Echinodermata; class Echinoidea; order Camarodonta; family Strongylocentrotidae; genus Strongylocentrotus; species Strongylocentrotus droebachiensis. The sequence continues at coordinate 40,038 of JAVYIG010004834.1, forward strand.
CATTTCTTTGTTTTTGGACACTGGATCACACAGTCACACTGTACTAATGTACTAATGGATGTTCTTGCAAGATATTAATCCACATTTTAAACTCTCAACCCAGGTATAGTAAATGGGTAGATGTTAGGAATTCCTCATTGAACGGTTTGAGCGCCCTTGGACTGCTGGTATAATGCCATGAAGGGTAACTATAATAGGGCCTACTAAGTAGGCACCAAGAGTATCCACTGGGATGAATATGTGCGCAATAAAATGTAGCTATTTATTATCTTCCTTATTTCCTATTATGATATTCCTTATGTTTTTGTTGGTTATTATCATTATTATTCTCATTTTACATGTAGCCGCCTGAAGGAGTCAATGCCCAAATACAGAGTTACCTGTCCTACATCCTTGGTGGCATTTCTATCGCCTCTTTGGTCCTTGCTGTATTCATCTACTGTGTGACGGGGTGAGAGTGTTTGAGGGCGTTCCGCAGTAGTGTTCGGGCTCACCTTAGCTGTTCAGGACCAGCTGGTTATGTATTCGTCATACCCAATGCCTGTAGTGCACATTGAAGACTTGATCAGCTGGCCCTGCGCACCTCAGTTTCTGTAGAGGTGGTGCGGTATAGTGGATAAGTCTCTGGACTGTGAACCACCAATAGAGTATACAAGATACTCTCTTGGTGTTAATTGTATATGATATAAATAATGATCGGATTACGTAATATGCCATTGCACTCTTCCCTCATAAAAAGGTGTTCCTCAAGGCTAATGAAATTGCCTGCAGTCGATTCGTAATACCTTTGTGCTCATTTTTCTGTTAACAGGTACAGACAAAAATCTGAGGAAACAACGAAACCATGAAATTTGATAACTTATTAAACATTAAAAAGTTTGGAAACTTTTTATGAATAAGGGGGGGGGGGTATCGCATCCCCTCAGGCCTTTCTCTTCCAACCCTCACTAAAATGTCTAATGGTTTGTTACAGAGCCTGCAAGATGCTGAAAATTCAGATTCACATGAACCTGGCAATATGCACGGCCCTTGGACAGATCCTTTTTCTCAGCTTGGCTGAGGCAACAGAAAATAGGGTGAGAATTTTAGTCTCCTCTTCTTTCTCACAACCATCATGACCACCTCAAGATCTAAAGAAAATCACAAATGTGAAAGGAATTGATATACCAAAGAAGGCTGAAGATTTGCCAATCGGACAATTGTATATGTCATCGTAATCTCTAGCCAATTTCTGTATCATAGCGATTAAGGCATTGGCGTTCTAAGCCAAGGACCCGGATGTGATTCCCGGCGGAGATATTTTTTTCAACGCTTCCAAAAATCTCAATTTCAAGACTTAAATGAAGTAACTATTCTATGTCGATAATATTTATTTGGACTCTATCTTGATGAATCAATTTGTGTATAGTGGAAGCATGCATTTTTAAGGCCTTAATTTCAGTTCGGATAGACGACTAAGATTGTTTTAGGGTTCGTCAGGTAGACAGAACAACATCTATTCCCAAATAGAAGTGCAAACACATTTTTATGCCTCCGCTACAAAGTAGCCGGAGGCATTATGTTTTCTGGTTGTCCGTCCGTCCGTCCGTACGTACGTCCGTACGTCCCGTTCTCGTGATCGCGTTATCTCAAGAACCAATTGATGGATTCCCTCCAAACTTGGATCATGTATGTATCTAACAAAGCCAATGAACTGATTAGATTTTGGGGTCACGAGGTCAAAGGTCAAAGGTCACAGGGCTCATTATGTATACAAAAATAGCTCGTGATCGCGTTATCTCAAGAACAGATCAATGGATTCCTGCCAAACTTGGGTCATGTATGTATCTAACAAAGCCAATGAACTGATTAGATTTTTAGGTCACAAGGTCGAGGGTCAAAGGTCACAGGGCTCATTATGTATACAAAAATAGCTCGTGATCGCGTTATCTCAAGAACCGGTAGATGGATTCCTGCCAAACTTGGGTCATATATGTATCTAACAGAGCCAATGAACTGATTAGATGTTTGGGTCACGAGGTCGAAGGTCAAAGGTCACAGGGCTCATTATGTATACAAAAATAGCTCGTGATCGCGTTATCTCAAGAACCGATCGATGGATTCCTGCCAAACTTGGGTCATGTATGTATCTTGCAGAGCCAACTAACTGATTAAATTTTGGGGTCATGAGGTCAAGGTCAAAGGTCACAGGGCTCATTATGTATACAAAAATAGTTTGTGATCGCGTTATCTCAAGAACCGATCGATGGATTCCTGCCAAACTTGGGTCATGTATGTATCGTGCAGAGCCAATTAACTGATTAAATTTTGGGGTCACGAGGGCAAAGGTCACAGGGCTCATTATGTTTGACTATAAATAGCTTGTGAATGCATTATCATTAAAAGCGACAGATTGATTACAATCAAACTTGAATTTTAAAAATTGCTTCCGTTTTGGTTTGTAAAATTGCTCTATGGCGGAGGCATCATTTTTGACTGCGCGCAGTCAAAATTCCATCTAGTTTGTTTTGTTTTACGACAGGCACTCTGTAAGGGCGTGACAGTGACACTACACTATCTGTTCACAGCGGCTCTTGCATGGACCATGATCGAGGGCGTGTCTCTGTATCGAACGACTGCCGTGGGTTCCAAGGCACTTAGGATTGGGTGGCTGAGTCTCATCGCTTACGGTAAGACCAAAATAAAATTGCCACTATTTCCTGAAATAGTGATGTTTCATTATTAACGTATCGCTGCCGATAGGGGCCGCATACGCACCACCTGCTATTAACACGTGCTGCAGAAATTGGAAAAATCTCGTATCATCCAACACATTATAGGAAGACTGCCTCATTATTTTACAAGTCACATGATAAATAAATGAGTTAGGAGTATTAAACTCATGTTAATATTCTAGCAATTACACTGTCAAAAATGTTCATTCAAGAGGAAATTCCCCATTGCTAAAACACATATAGACCATGCGCCGTGGTCATACCGTATTAACTATGGCAGTAGTGCAAATACATCCTCTGTCAATAGCAATAAGTCGCTATATTTGGCGCTAGGAAAAGTCCATATCAAAGGAATGTTGGTAATCTACCAGCTGTGTACCTCTTGTGCTACCTCATAACATATTCTAATTGTTGAATGTAAGTTGTTAAGTGGTTTTTTCAACATGTTCAAAATCAGGTTTTGAAAATAAAAGTTGGCTCACTTTGTTCCTTCTAGAAAGCATATTTAGCTTCCTTCTTTGTCCGAGTAAGTAGTCCGTTTCTTATATACCGAGCAGTTTTCAAAACATGGACTCCGTCTTATTTATCAGTTGCGATTGATATCAAGCGCAATCATGTATTTCCAAAGTTTTTTTTTTTTTTTTTTTTTTTACCATCGACCGTATTTCCTTCTTCCTTATTTATATCCCATTTATTCTCCTATATTTTTGTTCTTCTTTCTCTTCTTCTTTTTAAAATTCCTTTTATCAAATCAATTCAATTACTAAATGTCTTAATCTCATATTATTCTATTGTACATTGTACTATTTTTTAAAATTTGTTATCAATAAACCATCAGTTTTCAATTCGATTCAATTCAATTATTTCAGGAGGCTCCCTTGCGGTTGTCGGCGTGTCTTTTGGTGTTCTCTTTGACACGTATGGAAAATCTGCATTGTGAGTAACAGGAGCTTCTCTATATCATTGATCACTTGTGTATTAAAGGAGAAGTCCGAACTGTTTTAATAGAAGGAGACACTTTCCCTGTACTAAAAAAAACGTCACCCTTAATATAAATATTCCAAATATGGTTTTATACAACCCCTGTATGAAACAATCCATTCCGTCATTGATAACTACAAAAACCAAAGTTAATCAAATTGTCTGTAGAGAGCGAATTACAGAGGAGCTTGCAAGATACCACAGAGTGTTGCCAATATGTGTTTCCATGATGACAGAACTAAAAGAAATCATAACATTTCTATTTTTAATCGGATATTGCTCAAACTTTCACTTAATATTTGTTTCCCTCATTTTTCTGTTTGTATTAAATCAAAGTTCATATCATAGTGAAATTCTCATTTAAAGAGTATTTTCCGCTGTACTTATGTCGTTAAAGATGGTGAAATATCTAATCTACATGTTACTTATACATGTAGGTGTTCATTCCTTTACTTGTGTAAATGCATAAGTGAAAATCCGAATTGTGATTCTTTCACAATATTTATAGAATCCATTAAATATTCTAGCGAAATATTTGAATATTGCAGCTATAGCATATTGGACTAAGTATTCAGGGCTTTGTTTAGATTGTATCCTAAATTTCAATTATTCCTAGTTCAAAATATCTTAACACCTTGTAAACATCTGAGTTTGTTAAGTATACTAGACTTTACCGTGTATCTTATTCATGGCTAGCGGTTCTTTATTGAAGCATACATTCCACATATAATAAAGTTATCATGATGATGATTATAATGATGATAATGATGTTAGTAACAATTATTGATCATGATGACGACGATGAAAATTATAATAGTACTGATGATTAATAATGATTAAAATTATGATAATGAATAATTATATTTAAATTGATGATAAAAATAGTAATAACGATAATAATAATACAAACAATAATAAAACTATAAAAACAATAATGTAATCTGATTTGTATAAAAATAATGGTTTCGTGAATATTCTATATTCAGCTGCTGGTTACACGTTGGAGACAACAGTATCTACATATTTGCAGGATGTGTCTACGCAACAGAAATGGTAAGATAAAGTGATTGGAATTTGCCCAATTTTTAACAGAGAACTGAATTAAAACTGGCTATACAGTTCTATAGCTTACTCTGGCTCAATTTCAATTCAATTTTCAATTTATTTATGTTTCCAAAAAAGCATTACAAATCAATACAACCAATGTAGAAAACATATAGCTTTTTTGTTTATAGGGCGCAAACATTGAGCTTTCGTGTAGTCATTCCCCGCAAAGTACTGCAGATCCGTGATAAAATAAAATAAATCTGTAAAGAATAATCGTAATTAATGAAGTCATGAAATATTGGTAGTAACCAGAATCTTGACGGCATGGTAAAATGTAGAACTTGTTTCTTTTTTCTTTCAAAAGCATTATGCTCAAGACGGCAATATATAACGTTAACAATTAATACGTGTACATAATATATAAAATATCACAGAAACGAACCTACTTAATAACAGGACGATATGACAAAAACAATTGCTGAACAGCAAAACAAAACTTTTCCATCTATACAAAAGATAAAATTACTTGTTGTTCTAAACTTAGATGTGATGAACTAATGAACGATATTTCTAAATTCTGTTTTATTTTTACCCATAGTTCAGCGTCACTGTGTTGTGGTTCGTCATGAGAACATTTAGTTCTCTGAAGGCAAACAAGAAGAAAGATGAAATCGACAAGATCAAGTAAGAATCTTTTTTCCAGTTCTTCAAGAAATTATTCATCTTTTCCCCGTATTTAAGCTGTTAAAATAACCTTAGCTTTAAGTCTGTGCGTTTTTCAGATTTCTCTCCAATCACTTTGCTTGAGATCAAAAAGGCTAGAAATAGGGAACATCGATGTTCCAGAAAGTCAAAGAGGTCAAGTTAAAGTGATTCATTTCGGACTTTGATTAAAAAACTGTCATTCGAAATGTCTGCACTTGGAGAAACGATTTCTTTTTAAAGATCCGTACGACAAAGATATATATCCTGTGTTTCGCCGGGTTACTCAGTTATGCTGTTTATTCCCAAGAACTCCAAACTTAACATAAAACAGGAGTACTGAATTGAGAACAATGCCATGCAAAGAGAAAACGGTTTTCTCTAGCTTAACATATATTCCATACATCTTTAAGTATTCATGAAGTATGTCTGCAAGTAAAGTGAACTGAAATATAGAAAGACCTCAAAGAAAAAACTATCGTAAATTAATCAATGACGTTGACTAAGGTGGTCATGATTCTCTTGCATAGCTTACAAAATCCTGCTATCCGCCTCTGACTGTATAGCAATTTTATTAATGCATGTGTGGTGCTGTGGATGAGTTCAAATACTAAGAAGCACACGATATGGGGTTAGAAACCCTGTTAAGGTGCTGAATATCCTCTTGCAAGACATTATAGATCTACATTTGCACCCTCTAAACAAAGCCAGGGTAAACAATGCCGGGTCATCGGTAAGAACCATATTAATGATGATGGGGCTACCCTGCATGGGTAAACAAATCATATCGTCATTATTGTCATCATTAATCGGTAATTTTCTCGCTTTTCAACAGGGCAACAGCTCGTGCGTTATGCATCCTCCTGCCAATCCTTGGTTTAACCTGGATCGCTGGAACCATCACCAGTTTCACCCAATCTGATGCTGTCATCTGCTTTCAGTACATCTTCATCATCTGCTTCTCCCTCCAGGTAGGAAAACGAAAACCCTTCAATATGGCTCACTTCGTCCCATCGGGTGTCGCGTCGCGTCGGGTCGTCGGTTACACGAATTTTAAACATTAACTATCAAAGGGTCAAGTGTAATATTTGTGAAATGCACCCCTCTTACAGCCAAAGTGTCAAGTTCAGTTTACCTGACACATGGAAAACCTATAGCAAATTTACGAAAACTCGCCTTTCAACCCGATTCCCTCGCCAACCGGTCGCTTTGCTCCCCCGCAATGTCTTACTTACTCTCATTTGTTGATACCTTCGATACGTACACCCCCTCCACCATCACAATAGGTAGCAACTAACAAGAACACTTTTCTCTCTTATCTTTTTATTTTATTTTTACAGGGTGTCTCTATTTTGGTGTTTCACTGCTTGCTAGTTCCGGATGTAAGTTCTTTCTTATCTGTACACTCCATTAAACACTCGTCCAACAAAACCCCATGATTACATGTCATCTTTTTCGAAAACTTAAATGAGAAATTAAGGCGATATATAAACCTTAATATTTTGTTGAATATATACGTTATACAACAAGAAAATTCACCTTTTCAATTAATTTGTTTATAATGTTGTACGAGCTTTGATTTGTTTTAGCACTACCATTGATTTCTGATCAACATATCTAGAGTCGATTTTTAGAGTACTGAAATAAGCTGTAAAGTCAAGCTTAAGTTTAGCTTTGATGAAAGAGATTTGATAATATTATTAAACACACGAAGCCTTTAGATAAACTATCACTATGAACATGACTGACAAAGAAAGCGGACAAAATATACAGTTCCTGAGGTAGACAAAGGAACATCCCTTCACTGGTATTATGTACAAATGTGTAGAACAGGTGTAACATGCATATTCACCTTTTTACATAATAGCAGTGAAGTGATGTTCATTTGTCTACTTGAGGAACTGTATATTTTGTCCGCTTTCTTTGTCAGTCATGTTCATAGTGTATAGAAATCAAATCTCTGAAATAAAATTTTTCTATATTTCCTTGTATTTACTTTAGCGATTCCCTACATATATATCCTCTTTTCTTTGACTCATATGTTCTCATTGTGAACTTTGCATAAGCTATACGATAGCAAAGTCTGCCAGCAAATTAAATGAAAGGCAACTTTAATCCCCTTTTGTATATAGCCCACAGATATCACATTCACATTACATAATATATAAATTTGAATAAATTGCAATATTCATAAGAAGAAGATAAGGCTGTAGGAATTTCGATAGTTTAATCTTTTCTAAACTCTTTGCGATCGTGTTATTAATGAATAAATAGATAAATAGATGAATGAATGAATAATTAGATAAATTAATGAATAAGTAAATACAAAAATGACAAAACAAATAAAAAAATAAGTAACTAAATTAAAAATAAAATAAATGTTTGCAAATTGACAAAGGTGATTGACAAGGAGACTGAAATTTCCTTGGATTGATTTTGCGAAAGTCTTTGCGATCATTTTATCAGTATTTGTCTTCTCTCTCGATATTCATCCAGGTGAAAACAGCGCTTAAGCTTCGGCTTAGTCGTCGTGTTGCAGATAGCACTTGGGCAAATTCGAGGAGTTCCAAGTCAACCGCCACATCAAACTTTTGAAGAGAAGATTGAGCTCTTCGAAAGGTGAAAATTAAGTTGTGACCTTTTTTTTTCTGTTTATGTTAGTATGGAAGAGTATCATTGAAAAAGAGGTCAACTGAAAATGATGGCTTTTCAAATGGACCCGTTTGAAAAATAAGACAAGTAACAGTTACCGGCTGTGGACCACAATTGCATTCCTCATGTTTCTGAAGTCACATACATCACATTTCTGTACAGTGCATGAGACTATCAACAAACCTGGGCCAAATTCTTATCACTTATCACTATTAAAAAAACTTCACAGTATACATCAATACTAATCTGCCCCATTATAGACCTTTTCCGATCACTTCACACAGTTTTTTGTACAATGTAATCGCATGACCAGAACTCAACTTAATCTATAAACATCCTTGAAAAGGACCGCGAAAAACGATTCACTATTCTCTTTTGCTTTAAAATCCCTCCCCTGAAATAGTTGTTTAATTCAACGATGCCGGAAGCATTGTGGGCTAAAATCTATATAAATTGTGGGTTTAATATATTAAATTGTAGTTGTATGCCATTTAAATTAAGGGAACTGAGTTACGTCTCTCTGGAGCCAGAAGGATACCAATATATATTAGATAGCTCAGACAGATACCGAGATGTGATTGGTCCAGAGCTCGTCACGTTATATCACTTGCGAGGATCGTAATTGTTATATTTTCCTGGCCGGTCACTTTCCAGTGTTATATTCACCAGCTGGTGAAATTAATATATTTCTTATCAATGCATTTCGCCCACTTGAGAACTATATGTCACCAATTACACCAATACCGAGAGTCAATTTTTTTTGTTCTCGAAAATTTCGTTTTCCCTTGTGATTATTTGTACACATTTTTTTTCTCGAAATGTTAAAATAGCTAGCCAGGGACACGCATGATCAGTGGACGTTCACGCCGTTCTCGTCCACCCAATCTAAAAGTCCATATTACACCCCCTGCCAGTCAATATCTATATAATATAGTTAAGCATAGACTTTAGAGCCCTTTTGGCTCTAACATACCATGTTCAGTATTTGGCAGTGAATCTCTACTCTTTATTTCCATATAAGTATTTTATGGCCTTGAAGTAACAAAAAGAATGGTAGATTGCATATTTCATCATTTTCTCGATACACTATTTTGTACCCCATGGTATGTTCGTGTCTGTTACTTTTCTTATCTGGACAAGTTATACCGACGATAAATGGTAATCTTGAACTTGAACTTATCCGAACTTTGCATATAATTTGTCTAGACTTCTTCAATTTAGTTGTGAATTATTGATATGTATGACGCATTTTTTCTCTCTTGTATGTCGTCCATATACCTGTACAAAAATGACAATTAAATTGTATTTAAATAAATATGTTCTGTAACGTGATATATAAATAATTGTATTGAGAACGGGACCATGGACCTTCATTTCTTTGAAACAAATACTTCATAAAAACATTCCTGTTTTTCTCCCGGACTCAATGAGACCTTTGTATGTAGCGTTGTTTATTTGCTGCAGAATACGTTGTAATATATCGTGTATGGTGTAAATAGCTTGTTGATATGATTGCCTAAAACAATACAAATACATTTGAAGAAAGTGCATTGCAGGTCATCTCTTTCTTTGAACTATATTGTAAATAAGGGTTGTATAAATGTAAATTATATTGAATATTCAACGAGTAAATGATTTAAGTCATGTACGACATTTACTTAATGAATAGCATTAATTATTGATTTCTTTCAGTTTCAAAAAGTGAACATTTATCTTGTTTACGAGCTTTATTGTGTCATATAAAAATGAAATGGAATACGCTGATTATCGCATGCTCCTCAAATAAAAATTAAGTGTGTCTATACATTGTTATCTATAAAAGAATTAATTCTGCTATTTTGGTACTTGTATAATATGTTAAGGGTTTTGTAGATATTTCGTGTAGATATTGTACGTATTTTATTCTAATGGCAGCATTTTTTTTTCTTTGACGACTATGTACAATAATTTTGTTATTGAAAATAGTTTCAGTCATGTATAATATTTCTATTATGAAAAAAGTAAACGACTGAGATATTTCCCTCTTCAAATGTGTAATATGATACAAATCTCAAAGCTACATATTGTAAAATGAAAATTGTAAATGAACAAAGAAAATGTTGCCGAAAGGTGAAATTTAAAAGTGTCTTGATTTTGCATTTTCGTTCGTGACTGAAAATTGATGTTCTTTTAAAGGTGTGCTTAGAGACAGAACATATTATGACATTTTAAATACTAAGCCTTGATGGTGCCTTTGAAGTTTAACAATACAGTGTGCTGTGAGTACTATGCCTTCTTAACGTGACCTTCAATCACTTTATCTAAGTGTTAAAGTTTTATGGTATTTCATTTTGATTTAGAAAGTATCACTATGCAAACATGTTTTTAATAATCAAACAAATTATAATGGAATTTACTTTATAGGGACATTTTGAAGGTTAAAAGGTTTACAATAAGTTTGGAGAAGTTGGGGAAGATAATCATGTATAATTTCAGAGTACTTCACATAGCTGTGGTCATATGGAACTACATTATCATGTGCATCACAAACTTGGCCACATGATACGAAATGTCTAGATGGATTTAAACTATGATTGCATTTCACGGAACAAAAGTTGTCAAATTTCAAATTATTAAATGCGGTAAGTCGCTTTCCTTATGGTATTGCAAAATGAAATATAAACTCACATATTTATGATTACTTTGTCCTACTACTCAATAATCTCCTCAGGAGTCAGAATTGATTAAATTTAAGATAAAATCTCATTTATTTTCCTCAGAGCAGACTGTTTGGTGAACGATTAAGGATGAATTATTGATAGATTCCTCATTAGCGGAAAGTTGTATAAACTGACAGCCCATTTGAAAATAAAAATGCTTCTTCATTTTTCTCCTATAAATAATGTTGCGACTTGTTTCTTATGTTCGTTGATTTCATTTACCTTCGTTAAGCTTAAAATGATTGTACTGTAATTACAATGAATTCCACACGTATCCATTTAATAATTGGTGAGACTGCTAGATTCATATTCGATTTACAATTTCTCCGTGGTGAATTAAAGATACCAGCCGACTTAATAATACGGTCAAGCCAACTACCTATGGCCAAACACTACAATACGCCTACTACAACTCAAACCTACGCCTATACTCAAACGCAATTGCAATCAACTTAATTATTATTCATACGTAGCCGAATTCCATCTATCAAGGGGACACTAGTATAATGGAGCTCCGTCAAAGTAGGTTCAACTTTTGATCTTAACAATATGCACACACATATACATATATGTATCAATACAGTGTGAGTCAAAAGAAAGTTTACACCTACAAAATTACTAATTATTTAAAAAAATCATCTATGAACAGTAAATTATTATACATCTCATGAAAGAGAATTTTTCCCAAATCATTTGGTATCATTTTTGTGTGGTATGTGTTAATGCTTGCATGAACAGGAGGCATTGTTTGCGAGAGTGCAAAAATCGACTTGCGCCAAAATTTCTAGGTGTAAACTTTTCTTTTTGACTCACACGGTATATATATATATATATATATATATAAATATTCATAGGCATATATCTGTGTGCGGGGTGAGTGTGTTAGTGTTTGTGGGTGTTTAGTAATTGGATAGACGACATGAAAAAAGAATTGAAATGATTTGGCCTCATTATTGGCCTTATTTACCCAAGGTAGCCACAATACCATCCATGCAGCTCTTCCCGTCGCCCCTGCAATTTTAATTACCCCCAGCTTTGTAACTTATCCCTTTATACCTCGGTTGGGAGGACGTGAGGTCAAAGCACCTTCACAATTTGAGCACTAAGCTACGATTAAACCCTGGTGCGTGTATGAGATACTTCATCAGTATACCACAGTGCTCCCATCAAAATATTTTATAACATTTCTCAGAAAAAAACCTTGTGTTTATGAGTCCTATATTCATTATGTTTCAAACCATTCTGCATTTATTTGAAAAGGTATTTACTGGACTGAAATTTATAAATTTCTTTGTCCATATATGACGATTAATCAAATACCGATGTGCAGAGGTTATAAAAAGAAATGTATCATTCAATTGGTTGGTGATGACGAGCATCAAAATATTCAGAGACAGAGAATTTTAATCTAATTTTACCGACTTTTGTCAATTTTCTCAATTATTATTCACTTGGTTTGCGATGACTAGCATCAGCTTAACAAATGTCAGAGAATTATATTAATTACTTTATGTGCCGTCAGCTTATTTGAAGCCCGAATAACGTTTCATCTATCCCACATTATTAACCCCCTCTGCCAAAACATACTGGTTATTGTTATCAATGGTGGATCCAGGATTTTCTTGCCCAAAAGGGGAGTGGAGGGGGGGGGGGGGGTGGCACAAAACACACAAAAAACACTCACTGTCTCAAACCAAAAATAGGGAGCACAATTTACTTTATATATATTGAAGGCATGCTATACTGGGTTTTCCCGGGGGAGGGGGGGGGGGGGGGATGCGTGCCCCGCCCTTTTTCGATTGATCAATGGCTATTATCTACACATCTTTTCGCGTATAGAAATTAAATGAAGACATCCTACATGATTTATGCATTCTTAAAGGCTGCAATGGCTTAAGATGATTTATCGTACATTTTGGACGAATAATTGGTATTGCTGAATGTTCTTAGTACGACTTTTAGACAATATAGGAGGGTTTTTAGGGTACAAATATATAACACATTGCAATTTGATACGAACAATTCAAGCCATTTAAAACTGGATCGATTGATTCATTATTATTAGGCCGAACAGTCCAAATTAATCCGTTAATTAATACAGTTTTTGATTAATTATAACACGTACAAATGATGATACAGTCCGTTGAACAAAAAAAGCCTGATTTTAATTGATGGGGTCTTTAAAGCTTTAATGAGGTTAATGTTGCTTTGGTTCTAAAGTCTATTGGCATGCTGTGTAGTTTCTATGGAAACACTTTTTGTTTTCGTCGGCGAAGCGTTTATTGATGTTGAGCACGTGCATGTCAAGTAGGCATACGCACAACGAAGTACCTTTGTACTTATTATAATCACATTATTAAGACTGATTAAGTTATTAATTTGATCAAGGTAAATTCAATTGTAAACGTTTCGTTTACTCAATAGGTGATCTTATGTCATATACCGGTAATATAATCTATTAACCGAATTTACAATAGAATAATTGGGGGTGATCAATAATTTCATAATTCTTTCTTATCAATACATTCTAAAAGAGTGTTGGGTAAAATTGTCATCCATGTTGGCTACAGAAAAAGGAAAATATATACATGTATGTTGGTAAGGTTCTGCTCGATGCATGGGAACAATAATTTTACAAAATTTTGAGTCATATTCTGTCCGAGAAACATGTGATTTCCCTCTTCTTTTTTTATTTTTGTTTATCAAACATGGGTAAAATCTGATTCAACATTTTAAAGAATTGATTTTTTTTTAAAAAAACTTCTGTAATGTAAATACAAGCATGTAACACTATATTCATTAGTCTATCCTATATATGGTGTATACAGAGATGGTTCACTTTCACTCGCCGTAACTCCAATTGTACCCAGACTCGTTTTTATATTAATCTCGATGATTAAAGGCAATTTTTGATGGCTTGCTGACAAACTAAACTTGATCGATCAGTAGCGGGAACAAATTACGCGTAAGGAGATTGATGGCGATGTAGATTTAGTTAAACATTATTTCAGTGTAAAGCAATGTGTCGTATAATAAAAGGATATTTTCCACAATAAAACGACCTTTCCAAAATCCCTTATGATTTCGGTTTATCAAGTGAGACAAAATCCCTTTTTGCCTTTTAGCTGTACAACTGGAGGCTAGTTTATAAATAACGTTAAGGATAGGAAATTGGGCGACAATTTTTTAGTAATTCTCTTGACTTGTTTCGACGGGCCCGCCCCCTCTGGCCAAAAAAACACGTAAATTTTACATGAGCGAAATTGGTCGGTGCCATTTGAAAATTTCGAGGGCAAAATGAATTTGTGTTTTAGTGCTTACTACAACCCCCCCCCCCCCCACTGGGCGAAATATTGGTCGGTGCTTTTTAAAATTTCGGGGGCAAAATGAAGAAAAAAAATGTTAGTGCTTACTACACACCCATCTCCCTACTGAGCGAAATATGAAATATTGTTCGGCGCCATTTACCAAATTTTTTGGGGCAAAATGAAATATATGTTTTATCGCTTTACAGATATATAATTACCCGAGCCATTGGATTCAGACTTGTCGCACACAATGTCTACGCATTTCCCACTCATGGGGAAACATTGTACAGACGACCCACAATGCTAAGCAAACTACGCTGACTTTTGCATGATATCGGGCATCGAACATGAGATTCGAACCCTCAACAGTTGGATTGAGAGTCAAATGAATGAACCACTGCACCACGACACCTTCGTATATTGCCAAACAGACAAACCACAGTGCTGCTGTTTTTAACATCCCAGACAGCAGTTCCAATAACCAAACTAACCGTGCGAGACGAAATGGCGATAACCTTAGCATATCACGTGCGAGACGAAATAGCGATAACCTTAGCATATCACGTGATATAAAAGTACGCACTCTCATTGGCTAAATCGCCACAACAGTCAGACGGCGTTGTGAACATATAGTATTTTCCACTAATCACATGAATTAAATGCAGATTTCAGCATCCCGCTCTTCTGGGAATAGTTCAGTTGATGCACTAATTCCAAGCTGAACGGATCGACTAGAAATCAAACTGGATCGTGAAAGTGTCTATTTATTCTATTTATGAGCTGCGTCGCTTGAAAACCAACTATTTTTTCGAATATCGTTTGCTCTTAGTTCTAGCGAAACTCGATTGATTGTTACACCACATGTATTCATTTGGTTTTATCTGTATCTGTTTGATTTCAATTTTGACGAACATCGCGAGCTCTAAAAAATACACTTAAATTATCTCACACCGGGACTGATATCAATCTACCTACTTAATTTACTGGAGTTTACAAGGGTTCAGGAGAAAGACTTTTTCATCAGCGTTCTTTTGCACGTGGCACCTGTCAATCTACATGTGTGAGATTTCCATGCAATCACCATGACTGGAACAATCTCAGTTCGTCTGAGAGTATGCCTCGCTTTGTTGGGATTTCTCGCTATGGTAAGCTTCAAAATAATCAACTTATTCATTTATCATTTATTAATAGTCTAATGCTAACTGTGTTAAGCAGTCAGTGGTTGAATTGTTCACAATTTAAAAATATGGAATAGGGAAAAAGAGTTTAGAAACTATGCCGAGCGGTTTGCAGTAAGCCATTCGATAGAAATGTAAGAAAGATGTATTTTGTATTTAGAAAAAGCTACAAATTTACGTGACTGATGGAATATAATTGATGATTTTAATGGACTACATATCTAAAACCTTCTAAAAAAAAACCTCCAATAGTATGGTATGATTAGTTTCGTAAATTAAAGTGCTACTCTAACCAAAACGGGCTAAAAAATGAAAACAAGACATGGAGAATAATTTTTGACGGAAATTCCGAACATGACATTGATTTTTCTTAGAAATCATCAATTCTGGAATCTAGCTTTAGAAATGAAGACTCAGAACACTCAGAAAAGCTCAGTTTCGGAGCTGTATTGCGCAACTGTTTATGACGTCACTGCATAACATGTCTTTAAAAAGGCAAATATGATATTTTTTGAAAAAAAGACATTTATTCGAAAAATAATATGCACTTTATAATCCCAGTACGTTTTATTTATGAATTACAATGAGATTGTGAGATGCTTAGTTGTAGGACAAATCGGACATGCCCGCAATGACGTCAGATGCGTCATCAAACCACGTGACAGTGTTACCTTTTTTCGAGGGGCGTAGCCCAGAAAGCGTGAGATCTGTGAAAATCGCATGGCTATTTTCAATATTTGGTCAATTTAGAGATTTTCTGAAAATTAGAAGCTGGAATATTAACAAGAAGAGGTGTATTCATGGTTTGAAAGGCTATGTTAGTTGGGTTAGAGTGGCCCTTTAATCACTAGTGGAAACGTTCCGAATAATAATGCTTATTTCATTGACCATCATTTACAGGATGAAATACTTAAAAAGAGTTTTGTTAAGTTGGATTTTTTTATTCCATCTTCTGAGGTATTTATTTGTTTTCAAAAATATTAAAACTAAATAAGGCAACAGGCTGTGATCAAATTTTGAATGAAATGCTGAAAGCCGGCAAAACACATTTTATAGGGGTATATCTCTCTCTCTCGTGCTCTGTTGGCAAACTAATTAGTAGTATTTTGAACAGACGTCTGGTTACACATTTAAGTAGAAAATAAACTATATGTCCAAAACCAAACAGGCTTCAGGGAAAACAATATATTGATATGGGACAGCTAGGGACGTAAATCAGAAAATTAATGTTTATTTGTGTTTAATAGATTTACACAAGACCTTTGATAGTGTCTGGCGAAAAGGATTATTCGATAAATTGTTGACCTATGGTATTGGAGGAAATTGTAATGGTGTTATTACTACCATGTATAAGAAAGCAAGTATTTTGTCACTTACTATTAAAACGAGGGAATTAACCCATGCTTTCAATCTAGTTGTGGAGTGAAACAGCGTTGTACAATTAGCCCCCCCCCCCCCATATATGATATTTACCTTCATGAATTTCCACAGGAATTATAAACAACTTGTACTGATCCAGTAGAATTAAACGGGACATATAGTGAATTGTTTGATGTACGCGGGATAATATTGTATTAATATCCAAAACTAAAAACAGAATGCAGACTTTTTTGCGGAATTACTGTATGAAAAGGTAACTCGAAGTAAATATTATGAAAACGAAAATATTGATTTGTAATAAGAATGGAATGGAAGGAGTTCACATTGAACAATGAATGAATGAGCATGTTAAATCGTGAAAGCAAACATATTTAGATTACAACTTAAAAGGTTTGTTACGACCGAGAATGACTATTCAAGCAATCTGATGAATTTGTTGCGGGAATTTGTTTTTACTTTTTTTCCTTCTCACATTCACGACAAAGGCGAATTTGATTATGACATTCTGCGGAATATCATCGGATAAGACAAATTAATCGGAAATCCGACAAAATATTGATTTGTAATAAGAATGGAAAGTTGTTGAAACAACATAGCTTTAACATAAATGGTGAGGAAATTGAAGTTATGAACTAGGGAGTAAATCTATTTATTAATAATAATAATTATACATGTGGTTCATTTAGTAATACATTGATACCTCTGGCAGAAAAATCTAAATAGCTTATTTTCGATCATTTAAGTCATTTATGGAGCATCTCTTGAATATTAAGAAAACTTTTTTTTTAAAATTCTCTTGTTAAACCTGACCTTTTATATGGTTCGGAAGTATGGGGTGATCTTGTAGTGAATCTTGAGAACTTGGTAAAGATTGAAAAGGGAAGTTCAATTTTTTTTATAGTAATGTTATACAAAGTGCAATGGATAAGATATATCTTAGGGGTAAATAGTTAAGAGAGAAGTAATTCTCCTTTTCAACACAATAGTGAAAAGTTAGCGAGATCTACTACATGTTGGCTAAGTAATTTTCACAATTTATTAAAGAAAAGTAATTTATATGTTGATGGAAATAATGAAAAGAAAAGTAATTTATATGTTGATGGAAGTATTGAATGTCTAGAATTGGAAAATATTTTAGATAACGATAAAACAGACGGAGAGGAAACAGAAAATAATAAATAAATAAATATATGATTATCATTTTATATGTATTTAAACAGTGATTACGTATACGGAAAGGAGAAAAATAAATTGCGAACATATAGAAAGTTTTAATGCAAAACATAAAACAATAGTAAAATTTTTACTTTTGTAAAAAGTAATTTATAACTTAAAAATATTCGCCGATTTAGAATGAGTTCACATAATTTACCTATTGAAATTGGAAGGCGTAGACGCTCGAATAAGCTACCAACATATTTACGTACCTGCAATGATTATGATAGTTCGGAAATTGGAAAACGAACATCACATTACCATGGATTGTACACAATTTAGTCTACAGAGGAAAATATTGTATGACAAAATTTGTTTCATTGATAATGAAACAATAAAATTTGAACATGAAAGACGATGAAACTAGATGAAAATAACGTTATTTGTAATTTTATTGAATAACTAACATATGTTATATCTGTATGTGGAGAAATGTGAAAAATGTGTACAGGTGAAGAAAAAAACAAGAGCTGCCATGATTTGTTTTTGTTTGTTGATTATCTTTAAAAAAATAAAATTTTTACCTTTGACGATGTTATTTCAGTTAACTAAAATTCAAATTCAACACATTTAGAAATAACATCGTTTTGTATAATTACGAATAATTCATGGACTCATTTTTGGATACGAATTTCTTTCTAATAAACAGAAATTAAAGATTACTTAGCATTATGGGTTGACCTTTTTCTTTGAATTTCTTTTTACGATGTGATGTTGGATTTTATTCCGTATGAGAAATAATGTACATTATGTGAAATATTACGTTTAAAAGCTCCATGTCAACTTTGTTTAAAGCTTCTTATATTTTCAGTGCATGAGTGTCAGCAGTTCTATACTTCCATAAAACAAGCCTACCCGGGTCATCCCTTACATAATGCACAATATGGGTAAACAAAAAATGAAATCCACATATATATATATATATAATTAGTAGATGACAGCACATTGATCTTAGGCCTAAACATTTCAGATCTGTTTCTGGCAATGTTTGGATACGTGGACTTCCTAGGGTTTGCCTTGACAGGTCATAATAAAAGATTAACACAATCATGCGTCATTTCTTTCTTAATAATTCCATGTATCATTTGAAAAAAAAAAACTTTGTTCTGAAGAAAAGAATCACGAGGAAGAATTGTTCCATGATAAACTTGTTCCATAACTAAAATACAGTGCGTTCTAGAAAAAACGAAACCGAGAATTATCATTTTATCATAAGTTAATCACAATAATAACACATATTTGTAAAGTTTAGATCCTCCTCTTTCATTTATTGCAACTGATATGTAGCATATTTCCCGCATGAGTGAAGAGTGAAGAGAGGAAACCAAAAGTCATTTGGCGGGCGGTATCTCAATTTCAAAGAAAAAAAAATCACATTTCTAGAAAGTCCATGTTCTGCCCTTTCAATGACACCCCAATCAGGGAAAATGAGCCAGGAATTACAAAGTTCTGTTTTTTATAAAGTAATTCTTGCATTTCCATAATTTAATTAAACGCATTCGTTTTCACGATCAGCCATGAAACAAGTCTTTCGTCTTCTTTGTGCATGGCTGATCGTCAACGAAACGGAGTTAAGTCTTTAGCCGACTCTGTTTGTTGCTACAGCAGGCAGCCAATGAAAGAGTGTAATCAAATTATGGAAATGTAAGCACAACTTTAAGCAAACAGAACTTTGTTATTCCTCGCTCATTTTTCCTGTTTGAGGTGTCATATGAAAGGGCAGAACATGAACTTTCTAGAAATAAGATTTTCTCTCTAACATTCGGATACCGCCCGCCAAATGACTTTTTGGTTTTCTCTCTTCAAATTGTTTTTAATCACTCATGCGTGGAATATGCATCGTATGAGTGGCATCAAATGAAAGAAGAGGATCTAAGCTTTACAAATATGCGTCATTTATTAATTATAATTGTGATTAAGTTATGATAAATCATCGATAATTCTTGATTTCGTTTTTTCTGAGACGCACTGTATGATAAATGAAAAGAAAACGAAATACAAACAATTCAGCTAACGGGATATACATGTAAATATAAATTTTGGGCGGGCGTGAGTGTGAGTGCGTGTGTGTAACAACAACACTTTCTCGGGAAACAAGTTTATTCTTTATTAAATATGTATTTTAATTCGATTGAATTATAAAGGAGATCTATTTTTCCTTTTCTGAAATTTAACTCAGATTACATTTGGATTCTGAAATTTGTTGTTTAAGTTTTGCCCAGGGGGCATAGGCAGTTCTTGAGACATGGAAAGTTGTAAAAGTTTGTTGGGTATCAACGTGTTCGAAGACTTCTTTGCACAATTTCCAGGTGAACTACCCTGAAAATATACTGCTGAGAAAAAATGGCGGCCATTTTTCAAAATGGTATTTCACAGAAACGGTAATGACGTTTGGGTTGCAGCTTTTGATGACTTTTACCAATGTATTTCAATCTACCCCCATCCGCCCAAAAGATTAGCAGGCGTATACGTTTTGAACTAAACCGCCCAGTATCGCAAATTAAACAAAAATCAATTAAAAAATTATGGAGGAGGGGCGGTAGGGGGGCGGGGCGGCAAGAAGTAAGAAAGATTTTTTTTTAAACTGTGGTCTAAAAAGAAATTGTAAATGATATGAAGATTTTCGTTTGCAATTTACTTTATGAATATTGATTTGCACAAAGTTCCCTAGGAGGGTGTATTCACAGAATGGGGGTGGGGTTATATTCGGAACCCCATTATCCATTATATTCATGATTTAGACTGAAAATAATGAATATCACCTGGATCCAGAGCTTACTTACGTATCACCTGACTGATAGCCTACATCAGTTTTGAACTACACAGCAAAATGTCCCCATCCCAAAATTTCTTTTAATTTTAATCATGGATGTCATTTTTTCCAGCGACATATTGTCATGGTAGTCCACGTAGAAATTGTGCAGGGAGGTTTCTGAACATGCTGATACCTAGTGACCTTTTACAACATCCCATGTCTCAAAACATTTGCCCCCTATGTATTTTGAATTACCTTTATAACTAAAATGGGTACAACACGCTTTCATTACAGTAGAACTATAATGATAACAAGCCATTTTTAACATGTATTCAAATTGATACAAGTTTACCCAGCAACGTGGCATTATATTAACCCGTTTCTATGGATATCATTGTATTTTAATCGTCAGAATGCGAACTGCATACATTAGTTGACTAGGTAGGACATACATTATTGCCTGCCCTGCCTAACATTACATAATGTGTGCAATTTGCATTCTGACTAAATTAATTTATTTGGAAATATATAGAGCCCAGGGCCCATGTTCATGAAACATTACTAATCAAGCTAGTTGTCAACTAAGGCAATAACACATAGTTGACAGGTAGGCTTTAGGGTTTTATGAATATCAGCCCAGGAGAATAATAATTACTCGAATTGTGTTTGAGGTGTATAAAAACAACAACTTTCCGACTATTTTCCCCTTGATTATCTCTTTAAAAATCTTTACTTGAGTTACCAAAACCCTTAAATCTGGGAATTCACTCCGAGGTGGACACGCGTTCAAGTTATCCCACTTGAAGGCACCTATAAACAAATATGCGGCTAATTTTTACCAATATTTGGGCGTGCACTTACCATATAATAATCAGGCAAGTGCGATAAATTCATATTTTTACAGTGGCATTTCCATAATTTACAAAGGGGGAGGGCGAAATAACCCCTAACCGGGTGGGAATTTTGATTTGGGGGAGTTCTGCATGCTGAATACGCCATTGCTGTTAAAGGGGCATGTTCCCCGTATTCCAGAGGGCGTTCAAAATACGTACCCGCTGGCGGACGGTGCTAGCTGCCTATTGACATCAACAGAATACGGCTCTTACGCAGATGGCATGTTCCGGATGCCCGGACAATGCCGATTATCGCATACATGTGCCGAAGTAATACCAATCGCAGTTCGGCTCTAAGATTCGGCTGCTGTTTCCGCCCACTTTCGTGACGTCGCGATCGGCAGCAATCAGCTGGCTTGGCGAAGGCAGATTGACAGCTGTATGCAAATTAGAAGTCGACCTTCGGAACGAAGATGGCGATGACTAGAGCGGCGATAACTACACTGGCGGGAACATGCCCCTTTAATACTCCAGAAGGACCTACTGTTTTTTTAATATTTTTTATTTTGCTTCAGACGCAGGGAGGAAGTGGCGAATCCAAACTAGAGTGCTACCAACTGTCTCTAGGTAAGATCTTGCTTTCTTTGAACCCACTAAGTGTATTAAAGCCCCACTGCACTACTTACAGTGTATAGCTACTTGCGCCCTCTATACAGCCAACAATGCCTAAGCGGTACCCGTTGATCCCCCATGATGCCCGTTTTCTTATATTAATTGAGAGCTGATTTGATGAGATAACCTACTGCCAGCGACCTTACAGGGAGGTCTAATCCCTCCATGCCAAAGTAGTGCAGACAGGCTTTAATAGAAGGGTGAGTTTTGGGAAAGGTGAACAAATAATTTGTGAGCTTTTTCACTATTTTTATATTAGTGTGCAAGAGTATCATCAAAAAAAGTAAACAGAAAAGTGTGGCTCTTCAAATGCCCTCATATTCGAAATATGAGAAGAAACAGCTTTTGACAGTAACAACTTTTATGCCAAATGTTTGTGTAGTCCCATGATTATACACATTTCTGTTTACAGTGCGTGTGACTCTAGGCAAGACTGGGCCCACTTCTTAACTCTTTCACCATTCCAAAATATCGCAGTATAAACCGCAACAATATTTAACTGCTGCAAGATCAAACTTTTCAATTCCTTCCACACACTTTTTTTCATGGTGAAATCGCATTAAAAGAACTTATCTATATCTCTATACCATTTTCTCGGATTACAATTTTAGTCTAAATTTGTAGCCTTTCAAGGCTTATTTCAAACATGACACCTAACTACAATACCACACTTCTATGCTTGCTATTATCATGTTTAAAAGAAAGGGAGATCCAGTAAAAACTAGAAGTTACAATGAAGATAATGTCGATGCATTTTGTTCCATTTATTTATCGATTTCGAACGAAAAATGTCTTTATGTATTCGAGTTTGAACCGCTGACGATTAGAAACCCTGCATCTTTTCGCAAAATAGCGCCACCCTTCGTTACAACATCGCCACATAAAGACAAGTGCACCCCATATAGGACGCAGAGTAGCATGGACATACTACGTAGTAGGTCAATGATCAAAGGGACTGCTTCCTGGAATATCCATTTTTAGTAGGACCATTGAAGGGTAGTAACTCATTCGCCCCTAATGCATGCCTGTGGGGCGGACTGGCGGAGAAAGGATGATAACATTTTATTTGATTTAAGAAATTCATATCAAATGGACCATCTACTTAAGTACTAAATCAAAAATATTGTAACCCTGCATTATTATGATACATCACTTAATTTTCAGCCAAAAACATATTTTGCTTCTGGTTTGCATATTTAATGATGAACGTTTTGATTACTTGTATGAATATTTTGATACAGTAATTTAACTTCTTATTGATTTATTGTTTTGTTTTAATTGATAATCCTATTTGATGACCATGTTAACATTGTAAACATTGTGCAATTAGACCCTCGACTACTACTATATATTTTTAATAAACCACAGTAAATTGAAAATTGAATTTAATTCTCAATGTCCACTAAGGCTGAAGTTAGCTTGTCTTTGCGGTTTTTTAATTTCAAGTAACTTTTGTTGTCAATTTTACTAAAAGAAAAACAAGGTATAAAATTGTTACCTGTGAAGTGTACATGGAAAATAAATGTTTGGAGGCAGGTTGAAGGTACCCCCCCCCCCCCCTTTTTTGATATCGCTACTAGTGACTGGCTATACACAATCGGAAAGAGTTTCTTCAAAGTCAAGTTGAGGGCAAATTCCATACTGGCTTTACGTACTAAATCATTGTCATACTTGCGTATTTCAATAGGTGAATTGGAATCGTCTTTAAGGGAAAGTCCACCTTGGTATTTATTTGTTAATTATACTAATAGAAACAGGAAGGTGAGATAAACAGATTGATTGGTTAAATGGTTAATCGCAAGATACTTTATTGATTACAATGTCCAAATGTTATTTCTGCCTTATTTTTTTTCTATGGGATTTTGTTCAAAATTTCACAGATCTGTTTCACTTAATCTTCTTATTCTTTTTAAAATAAATGCATACCAGGGTGGAATTCACCTTTAACAATGAATGAATAAGTATGTTAAATAGTGAAAAGAAATATATTCAGATTACCCCTTAAAAGGTTTTAAAAGGAACTTTTGCGGAAATTTTCTTGACATATACTTTTTCGTCTCACAAACATGACGAAGACGAATTTGCTTTTGACATTTTGCAAACTATTATCGGGTGAATTAAACGGAAATCTGAAAAAAAATTATGAGCAAGTTGAATGACCATCCAACATATTTGAACGACAATTGACTATAGTTAGCTTAGCATTGCGTCTGTTGAGAACAAGAACTTTGTTACCTCTCTGTTATGCTATAAGAGTTCTTGTGTTATAATTCGCAATAACCAGATTATTCAAAAAATATCTGAAAATTTGTTATTTGTCCAAATACTGACATGAAACATAACCATATTTTAGACTTTGCTGTTTCTCTGGCTGTTTTGTTGGTGTTGTTCTTTTTTTATTTATTTTTGTATCCACTGTTTGTTTTTAAATTTGTTTACATGTCTTTCAGTAACAGAATAAGTTGAAAAACCAAACGATAATTTATACTTTTAGGAAAGTTATTTTACAAGGCCCTTTGGCCTTATTTTAGTTCCCCATTTCTCATTTCCGACTAGTAAATTTGGTATCTTTGATACTGCTAACTTGTATGATTATATGTCATTTTTTATCTAATGTATATTGTTGTAATGATCTTTTGTTTTTATGGATATGGAAATAAATGAACAAATGAAATGAAATGAAATGAAGAGTTAATGCCCTTCTGGCTCCAAGCAGTATATATGGACGTTCCAGGATTACTACACAAATTCGGGGTAGAGAGCACTATTTTTTGCCCTCGAAAATTTGAAAATTCGCACCCCCTTGAGGGAGGGGGGCCCGTCACTAAAAGGGATCCGCCACTGATGTGATTCACTGAGGTTGACTTAGGACGTTAAGTTTTGTACAGGAAAATGCAAATGTTTTTTTTATGGGGGGGGGGGGGGGGGGAATGTATAGCCCCCCTTTCAAACGATTGATAGTTTGTATTGGGTTTGTATGGCGAGTCATAAAATACTGTTCCAGCCCCCTATACAAAATTTGCTCATTACGCCACTGCTTAAGTACGAGTATTGGTTACCAAATTCTATCTTGTATCTCTTTGATTTGTTACAATTGTACTTTCATGCCGTACTTTTACCGGTCCTCTGAATGCAATACAATATGTAGAAGGACCATTTAGGTTATAGAAATGAAATACATTTTGCTATGTTATTACCTGGTAGTCAACTGTTGTGCTCGGGAGACTACTATAAGGGATTATGCAATTATGGTTATGATTTTGAAAATCATATTTGTTATTAAAATATGACGATATTGATAATATTCGATATGTGAAAGTGCCGAATTAAAATATATATAACAGGAATAATAATATAAAAATATTTATGTTAATATCAATGATAATGATAATAATAATAACCGTAATAAAAAGGATAATAATAATAAAGATGATGATAATGATAAAAATGATAATAATGGTAACAATGATGAAAATGATAACAAAGAAGAAAATGAAAAAGAAGAAAATATCATTTAATTAATGATAATAATATCAAGTTAATATATACCAATCTTAAAACCATTATAAGAATAAACCCATGAATGTTTCATTTGTTTCATAAATTTTAATTTTCCTCACAGATACTGCGGAAAATCCGTGCGATCCAACATTCCCTGCGTGTCCAGAAGGCTCACGAGACTCCATCCAGGTCACCAATGCCACCGTGACGGTCAACTCGGATGACGGCAATGGAGGAACTAACACAAAGACTGTGGATGCCACGGAGGCAGCTAACAGCATTGTTCACTGTGGTGACACCTACACCTGTGGGAGTCTGGCCTATATCCTACTAGCTTACTACTCTACCCAGTACTGCTTGGGGTTTGCACCAGGCCAAGGTGACGCGGCGTCCTTTGATTACATCTATATCGATGCAGTCGTGTCTGTAGAATACACAGGTGATGTAGGCATATTGTGAAACTAATTTGTGGGCTGTTGACTCGTATTCATGAAGGTGCACTAAGTTAATTCTGGTTCAGTTGTCCAATCTGTTCAGGAATCACATTTTTAACCAGTTGAAAGAGCGCTTAATAGCTTTTTCTCTCGTTCTCCAACTCTTGTTTTCCATCTCGTCAACCCCTTCACCCTCTCCCATAAATATATTCCCTCTTTTATTCGCCGCCATCTGTTCCTTGTTTCATCTTCCTCCCCTCCCTCTGTTTTCTCGTCTCGATTCCCATTCATCCTCTCCCTATCCATTTCCTTCGCTCTTCTTTTCTCCCCTCCATTCTCGCTCTCAGCTTATACTCTATTTTCTCTCCACTCCACAATGCTTCCGTTTATTCCAATCTCTTTTCACATCCTCTCTCCCTTCTCTCACGTTTCGTCTACGCATTCCCTGCCATTTCTTTCTCCCTTTTCTCACCCCACCCTTCATTCTTTCCTTGCTGTCCGATTCCCTTTACCCCGCTTCCCGACCACTTTTCCTCATCATCCATTCTTCGCTTAATTTCCTATCGTCCCTCTCATATTAGCTACTTTCTCCATTTCCCTCCCTTTCCTTCCCTACACTTTTCCCTACCTTCCCCCACGTGTCTTTGTTATCCAGCCATCCCTATTTTTCTTCTAAATCCATTTCCTTTCAATTCTTATCTACACGGTCTCCGCTAACCATCATGGCTTATCTTTCCGTTATCCCATCATCCTGCTCTGGCAATCCTCCCTCTAACTCCTTCCTCCCGATTTCAGCCTCCTCCTCCCCTTTTCCTATTTCATATTATGCATTCTGTCCCCTAACCTTTCTTCAATCTCCTTCATATTATTCATATATGCCTGATGTATTTATGATTGTAATTCATGATACTAGATCCTTTATCAAGCTGACAAGCACAAGCTAAAAGTCGATGATTAACCTACTTTATTCAGAATACAAATTATCTTACACTTTTAACAACTCTAATAACATGTGACTCTTTTCCAAATGCATTTTTGTTTTGTATTCAATTATTTTCTTTGATTTTGCAAACAAATAATGAAAATAATAATAACAAAGGTTTTCCCGGCCACATTCATCAAAACATCAGTCAATGTCATTAACTGTCATTGTGACTGTCTGTGAGGCGAAACGCTGAATAATTACAACGACTCAGGTTTTTAAGGGAATGTCAGTTTATTTTAGAGTCATAACCATCAAGGGTAATGCAACTCTGTCTTTGACGAACGAATCTTTTATCTTTACTCCTTTCACTGCTTTATTCCGTTCTTCTTCCCTTCACTCCATGAAAACTGTACATGATAAAGCATAACAGGAATGCATAATAAGTATGTGTTCATGAATATAAGTTCCACAATATTAAAGCAGATATAGCATTCTACTAAATCAAAGACATTGTCTGAATTATAACTCCTTTTCATGTTTGCTTGTAAATCTTATATAAGTCAGACACTGTCTTGACAAATCTATCTGAACTTTATGTAGAATGTCACAGCTAACACACAATTAAACTTATATCATCTCTATCATGTCTAAACCAGATTTAACACGGTTTCAACTAAAATTGTGACCATATTTAACGAGCTTGAATGACTTTATCATAGTCAAGGAATACAATAACAAAGTCATGACCTTGACCTGTCATTCACACAAGTATGCTCACATTCCTCATCCCTTTTCATCATAGAATGTCTTATTCTGCATCATACATTTTACTTGACTATACTTCTTTCAACTTTAAGTAAAACTAAACATCAATTATAGATGTAATGACATATTAAATGTGCAATAGATATCTCTAGTCTATCCTATGTGTGGGTACACAGTATACACATGTTATACATTTGCCATACAAATTACTGTGCTACTGTGTAAGTTTCATACAATGTTAACATCTTAAAAACTACCTTTTTGACATTCATTTTCATAATGCTCAAATATGTGGTTTAACTAACCTCTGTGCCTCCATAATACTGTAGAAACAGCTCTCAGGAACAAAGGATGCTCCAGAAAACCACAGATTTTCCTCACAAAACAGACATCATGTTGCAAACATGATCATTTCAAATCAGCCAACAACAGGTGGCGCCAAACAAGTTTCTGACCTTCAAACTAGAAAAACTTTAAACAAGAACTGTCAAAGTAATCTTTGACCAAACGCCCTCTGTTGTTCTATTATTGCAATGCCTAGCTAAATCAATAAATACTAAATAAAATGACTTTAACTAGCAAATACAAAATTACAACTTTCACAGTCATTCACGTTTCCGCTAATTTCAGCCGCTTATTGCACACATTCTTTAATTTCGTAATTTGTTCACTCAATTTTATTTTCTGTCACCATGTCATTGAATTTCCTTATTTTACATTCAAATCGGGCATGTCTGAACAGGTTTTATTCAAATTCGAAGCGGGTAATCGTCATTCAATTTCATAGAGTTTGACTGGAAGATGGATTTGTTGTTGTTGCCGTATTCTATTTTCGTTTACGAAAATAAGCTGCTACTTTCCTATGTTGATCATTCCATTTAGAACATTATTCATAGCTATTTCTCAAAACATGACCCTTGCTTTTCGCTATTTATTAAAAAAAATTCTTTCCACTTTTCTTTGACCTCACAATAAACAATATCCTTATTTTTTTCATTCATATTTTTTTCCTTATATATGCTTTCTTTTTTCTTGTGAGATTTATCCTCAAATTGTTTTTCTGTTTCTTCAGTACCCTCATAAAAAAGTTTTTATTTCATATTCTTTCATTAATTTTCTTTGTAAAGTTCATTTTTTTAATCTTTCACAATAAACTTGCTCCCACAGGGACAATCATAGGTATTTCATTTTGACCCTACCACAAACAGTTAGGCTATATTTAGTTTTTGTAATGTCGTTCTTTACATTTGTCCTTTCCCCATTATTCCTCATAGTCTTTTGTTATTACATGGTAACTTACACGACAAGTCACACACAGAACAATAGGGACTTTAAGATTCTCACGAAGACAATAGGTCTATGACCCCTGTTACACATACGTCTGAAAGTGGACTGAGGCCGGCCCCGGAGTCGGCTCGACGTATGTGTAACACCAACTTTTTTCGAAAAGCCGGACTGAGGCCAGGTGGACTCAGTCCACCTCTGGATGTGGTTTGAGGCCGGCCTCAGTCCCGCAATCGGTATGTGTAACACCAAAGTGGACTCGGGGCCGGCTTATAAGCGGAAGTGACGTAACCTGTCACCATTATCAACATAATACATCGGGCGCGCTTGCCACCTTCTCTTATGTTATTCTTTGTTTTTATCATTCTATCACTCTCTCTTTCTGTCTTTCCTTATGTTATTCTTTGTTTTTATCATTCTATCACTCCCTCTTTCTGTCTTTCCTTATGTTATTCTTTGTTTTTATCATTCTATCACTTTCTCTTTCTGTCTTTCCTTATGTGAAATGTTTTTATCATTCTATCCTTTTCTCTTTCTGTCTTTCCTTATGTTATTCTTTGTTTTTATCATTCTATCGCTTTCTCTTTCTGTCTTTCCTTATGTTATTTTTTGTTTCTTCCTTCTATAACCTTCTCTTTCTGTCTTTCCTTATGTTATGTTTTGTTTCTTCCTTCTATAACCTTCTCTTTCTGTCTTTCCTTATGTTATTCTTTGTTTCTTCCTTCTTTCATCTTCTCTTATGTTATTCTTTGTTTTTATCATTCTATCACTCTCTTTTTCTGTCTTTCCTTATGTTATTCTTTGTTTCTTCCTTCTATTACCTTCTCTTATGTTATTCTTTGTTTTTATCATTCTATCACTTTCTTTTTCTGTCTTTCCTTATGTTATTCTTTGTTCCTTCCTTCTACAACCTTCTCTTTCTGTCTTTCCTTATGTTATTCTTTGTTTCTTCCTTCTTTCATCTTCTCTTATGTTATTCTTTGTTTTTATCATTCTATCACTCTCTTTTTCTGTCTTTCCTTATGTTATTCTTTGTTTCTTCCTTCTATTACCTTCTCTTATGTTATTCTTTGTTTTTATCATTCTATCACTTTCTTTTTCTGTCTTTCCTTATGTTATTCTTTGTATCTTCCTTCTATAACCTTCTCTCTCTGTCTTTCCTTATGTTATTATTTGTTTCTTCCTTCTTTCATCTTCTCTTATGTTATTCTTTGTTTTTTTATCATTCTATCACTCTCTTTTTCTGTCTTTCCTTATGTTATTCTTTGTTTTTATCATTCAATCACTCCCTCTTTCTGTCTTTCCTTATGTTATTCTTTGTTTTTATCATTCTATCACTTTCTCTTTCTGTCTTTCCTTATGTGAAATGTTTTTATCATTCTATCCTTTTCTCTTTCTGTCTTTCCTTATGTTATTCTTTGTTTTTATCATTCTATCGCTTTCTCTTTCTGTCTTTCCTTATGTTATTTTTTGTTTCTTCCTTCTATAACCTTCTCTTTCTGTCTTTCCTTATGTTATTCTTTGTTTCTTCCTTCTATAACCTTCTCTTTCT
Organism: Strongylocentrotus droebachiensis; assembly: GCA_035222895.1. Lineage (NCBI taxonomy): Eukaryota > Metazoa > Echinodermata > Echinoidea > Camarodonta > Strongylocentrotidae > Strongylocentrotus > Strongylocentrotus droebachiensis. The sequence goes on from JAVYIG010004834.1 coordinate 70,635, forward strand.
GTCTTTCCTTATGTTATTCTTTGTTTCTTCCTTCTTTCATCTTCTCTTATGTTATGCTTTGTTTTTATCATTCTATCACTCTCTTTTTCTGTCTTTCCTTATGTTATTCTTTGTTTCTTCCTTCTATAACCTTCTCTCTCTGTCTTTCCTTATGTTATTCTTTGTTTCTTCCTTCTATTACCTTCTCTTATTTTATTCTTTGTTTTGAACATTCTATCACTTTCTTTTTCTGTCTTTCCTTATGTTATTCTTTGTTTCTTCCTTCTATTACCTTCTCTAGTTATGTTATTCTTTTTTTGTATTATTCTATCACTTTCTCTTTCTGTCTTTCTGGACTCCGCCCCAACATCAGCTTGTGAAAAGGCGACGTGAGGCCGGCCTATGTGTAGACGCAAAATTGCGGGCCCGAGATCATGTGTAACAGGGGTTTGATGATCTCGAGGCGGCTTCAAATTGCAGGTGTGAGGCCGCCTCCGGGGCCCGCTTTAAAAGCCGACGCATGTGTAACAGGGGTCTATGCTACGATCGACGTCCCTTTAATGCACTGCCTTGAATGGCCGTCACATGTATCAGTCCACGCAAATCTAAAAGTCCCTATTGACGCCTTCTCCAACGACTATTATTGATGTAATGAGAGCTACAAGCTAGCGAATCACATTTAAATACATTTCGTCATGCAAAACTTTTGATAAGAAATTTCAAACACGTAGAAGCATACTAACTGACCACTTGAAGTAGATATTCATTGATTTTAAAAACTAACTATATTTTCATTATTGCAAAGTTAAAACTTTGATTCGACAAGGTTATCAAAATTCAATGCTTGGAAACATTCGAAGTAATGATTATTATAAGTTACAAAACGCTTAATACAGCCCCGGCATAGCACCTGAAGAGCTCTCCGAACACTGCTGAGATGTGTGAGATCACAGTATGGACATGACTTGCACAAGCAGACGATGTTCCATGACATCTCACATATTTTCAGTGCCTGTGTTTTCATCTTCTCTTGAGTTCTTTCTCTTACTTCACTACCGTCAGGTTAATGTATAATCTAATGCCTCACTCTAAACCCCGCGCATGGTTTTATTTTGATGACAAATGCAGCGATAAAACAAAAAGACGTCATTGTACATTCAGCTGCACACACCGCGGTATGTTCGGCGTTTCAAGAGGGAACAAATGCCGTCCTTAATATCATTCCGGGTTTTTTTCAATTTGAAAGTCAGAATCGGGTCATATCCCCTTTTGAATGGTTTGACATGCCACTACATTTATAAACACTAAACTCATTATAATTTGAGAAATAATAGCTTTGTAATTATGTTCATTCTCTATATGGATGTCGTCTGCTTGGGCAGTGTTACTTGGAGACTGTCCTCCTTTTGCTGTGTGATTATTGCATCAATTTTGTATATCCTGAGTATTTTCCCGTCACTGTAAATGTGACTCTTGAGAGAGGACAATTTGTAGACAACATTAGTGGACTTCTTGGTTGCTGTTGAGTTTATTAAAAAGAGGACTTCTGACTTCCAGCTATAACTTAATTTACAACTTTTGGATCAGTTTGACACTTCAGTCCCAAGCCTTCTGTTTTATGTATATTTTTCTGCAATTCCTGTAATTAACACACACAAAATGCCTCAGACAAGGAACAGTAAGAACAAGATGCCTGGACATTTTCTGCCAAGCTCCAAACCACAAGGCCACATTCCAACGGCCAAACGACCTTTTACTGCCCACGTGGGAGTTGACCAGGCAGTGAAGGAGAAGAGAGGAATGGCAGCTGTGGAAGAAACCAACTCTAATCTAGAGGGCTCGAGTGAGGCGAGTGCAGGGATCCAGCTCAAATTTGATGGGTTGTTGGAAGAGCTTAGGGGGGTTGGGAGTAGTCTGCAGGCACAGACCCTAATTTGACACTTTATCAACAAATCATTGTGCCTTGAGAGAAGTCTAGCCCAGCTACCTACTGGTTGTGTCAGGAGCAGCTTCAGTACATGGCCTATGGTAGTCTTATAGTGCAGACTCACTTTTACGACTGACCAGGGTTTGTGCTTGCAGACTAGGTTGGGAGTGAGCCTGGGGATGACATCGCCCAGCTTGTTGTGACTGCGGTCTCCACCGCCGTTAAAGCTGCACTCCCGACTATCATCCAGGCGGTGCGAGAAGCCTGCCTTTCAAGATTTAAGGAGGCAGTCAACCCACACCTGCTGCGTATGCAGTTTAAGCAGGATGAGATAGCTCAAGAGCAGAGGAGGGACAACCTGCGGCTGACTGGTCTGGAGGAGAACGAGGAGGAGTCGGAAGATGCTCTTGCGGAGAGGGTTTGCAAAGTCGCCAGGGAGGTCGGTGTCGACATTCAGCCGACCGATATTTCTTCGTGTCATCGGCTCGGGAAGAAGAGAGAAGGAGGGAGGAGCAGGCAGGCCATTGTCCGATTTATTTCGCGGAGAAAGCGAGACCGTCTCTACGATGGACGGTTCCGGTTGAAGGGGAAGGATGGAATGAGAGGGGTCTTTATTAATGAAGACCTCACACCATTAAGATTCTCTGTTTTGATGAGAGCAAAGGAGACCCCTGCCGTGAAAAGTGTATCGACCAAATACGGAAGCATCGTCTGCAAACTTCAAGATGATGCATACAAGGTCATCCGGAGCCCGGATGATCTCTTTGAACTCGGAGTTGACAATGTCCAATACGGCGATTTTAAGCTCCATTTCCTTGCCTAGTATGTTTCACTCAATTTTGAGTTAAATTCCCAAATATTTCATTATGTTCGATATTAACGAAGACATTAATTTGTTTGATATTGACTCTTTTGAATTAACCCCATTCGAATTTGATAACAGATTATGTTCAAAGTTCTCAAAAGCTTTTACGATTTCTCATATAAATATTAGATCTTTAAATAAGAATATTGATGCCTTAAGATTATTGTATGAAGAATGCATCAAATCAAAATTTCATTTAATTGGATTGTCTGAAGTCTGGAATGTATCTTGTGCAGATATCCTTGGGATAGATGGTTATACTTTGGAAGTGAATTGCCGGGACCCTGGTTTACGGGGAGGAGGTGTTGGAGTCTATGTTCACTCTTCTTTGAAATATAAAATGTTAAAGTATGATATTGACTTTGCTGAATCACTATGGCTTGAGGTTCAGATAGATGATCGTTCCGTTGGTGTAGGTGTCATTTATAGAAAACCAAACACTGATATTTTCCAGTTTCAAGAGAGTTTATTGTCTGTGTTAGAAAGGATTAAAGTTGATAAAAAGTTGTGTATTTTAATGGGTGATTTCAATATTGATTTGTATAATCCCAGCGTAAATGCTGAAATGTTAGTTACTTCCTTAGTGTGTTTGGGGATACATCAATTAATTAAGACACTTACGAGGGTAACACCCATGTCAGGTTCCTTAATTGATCATATTTACACAAATATGGGTGCAGATCGTATATGTGCTGGTACAATTGTAACTGACGTTTCTGATCATTTCCCTATATTTGCTATTTTTGAAGATAGCTCAGTAAAATTACAACCACAAGGAGAAGTACGATATAGAAGTTATAAAAACTATAAGAAAGAACAGTTTTGGGATAGTCTACTCTTGGAATCCTGGGAAAATGTATATGAATGTACTGATGTTAATAAAGCATATGATATATTTGTACAATCATTCATAGGTATATGTGATCAATATGCTCCGATTGTTCATCGTCACTCTTCCAGGAGGAAAAATGATAAACCATGGCTGACTAGAGCTATTAAGAAGTCAATTAAAAAGAAACATAAATTGTATGGTAAAGTATTAAAATCAAATTATAGTGAAGATAATTTGAAAAAATATAGGACGTATAGAAATGTTTTAACTACAGTTTTGAGGAATGCGAAGAGGAAATATTATAGTGATATATTTGAAATGTATAAAGGTGACACAGCGCAAACATGGAAGTCAATAAATAAGCTATTGAAGAGTGGAAACAGTAAAGTAAAAACGTCACATGTAGATAAGCTCTGTGTTGATGAAAATGGTAGTAAGAAAGTTGTAACCTCAGGGAAAGAAATATCAGAAGGCTTTAATGATTTTTTTGTGAACGTTGGGCCTAACCTTGCTAAATCTATTAATGGTAATGTTGACGATGTTATTACATTCAAAGGTTATCTTAGTGATGGAATAATTGACTCTATGTTTTGGGAACCAGTTACTCATTATGAGGTACAGGACTATTTATTAACTTTAAATGTAAAGAAAGCTTGCGGCTTTGATGATATTCCAGCCCGATTACTGAAGGATGCTGCTGAAGTAATTGCAAAACCATTATCTTATATTTATAATCAGTCATTATTGAACGGTGTGTTCCCAGAGGCAATGAAAGTAGCCAAAGTTACACCAATTTTTAAAAAAGGGGATAGAAATGTCCCAGGCAATTATAGACCTATTTCAGTTTTGCCTCTTTTGGCCAAAATATTTGAGAAATTAGTAAACAAGAGGCTACTTGATTATTTTGAAAGAAATGATGTCTTGTATAAGCACCAGTATGGCTTTCGTAAACATTATAGTACTAAGTTGTCTTTAATTAATTTGGTTAATGATGTCCTTAAATCACTGGATAAGGGCAGTGTAACACTAGGTGTATTCCTAGATTTCCAGAAAGCTTTTGATACAATTGATCACGCAATATTGGCTGGAAAATTAGAACATTATGGAATAAGGGGCCTGCCTCTCCAGTGGTTTAAAGATTATCTTTGTAATAGATTTCAGTTTGTGAACTATGATGGACATAGCTCATTGAAGCAGATAATAACATGTGGTGTTCCTCAGGGTTCTGTTTTGGGACCTACACTGTTTTTGTTGTACATAAACGATTTGCCAAACTCAACAAATTATTTTAATTTTAGACTTTTTGCCGATGATTCTAACTTGTTTCATACGTTTCCACCGAGACAGAATTCAATTGATATGGATAATATAGTTAATATGCATCTTGATAAGGTGACCATATGGTGTAAGGTGAATAAACTTACAGTCAATCTCTTAAAGACTAATTATTTGTTAATAAGAGGGAGTAGGCAATCAGTAGTAACTCAAGGGGTGCTAAAAATAGCAGAGACTGAAATAGCCCAGGTTGATGTTGCATCATTTGTAGGAATTTATATAGATCAACACTTGACGTGGAAACCTCATATCCAAAGGGTTAATAAGTTTATCAGGAAAAGGGTTGGTGTTTTATATAGATTAAGACAGTTTGTGCCAAGGCGTGTTTTGTTGTTACTGTATAAGACGTTAATTCAACCGCATATGACCTACGGAATTGAGGTTTGGGGAAGTAATTATGAAATGAACATGAAGTGTTTATTATTAAGCCAAAAGATGGCACTAAGAGTTATAACGTTTAGTCCAATTAGAACTCATTCACAACCGATATTCCAGGAGCTAAAATTATTGAATGTGTATCAACTCCATAAATTATCTATTTGTGTTTTTATGTATCAATTATTGAATGATAAATTGCCACAGTCTCTAATTCAGTATTGCTGTTTCATAGAGCACAACTATGAGACTAGACAAAGAGAAAGTAAGAAGTTAAGTGTGCCTAAAGTAAGGACAACGCAAGGTAAATTTTCAATGTCATTCAGAGGCACACGCTATTGGAAGGATCTACCCCTTTCTGTACGGGAGAAAGCATCAGTATCTTGCTTTCGTAGAACTCTTATATCACAAATGTTAATAGAATAGTTGTTTATAACTTAGAACCAAGGCTCTTGCCTTATTGTAAATATTATGTTATATAATTCTTCATCTTTTATTTAGTGTAAAATACCAAAGCTTTGTATATAAGCACAGAACATATTTACCCTAGATGTAGAATAATTTGTAGCTTAGGTATGTATTCAATAGTTATTCATATTTATTCATTACATTCTCATTTATTGCTGTGATACTTTTTGTGTGTTAGTGGTACTAGACACGATTAGCATTAAATGCTATTTTCTGGTCCCATTTATCCTTTCAATGTTAATTAATCATTCACATTTGATTGTTATATTGATGTACTTTTTGTTTTGGATAATAAACTTCAAACTCAAACTCAAACTCAAACTCATATAGTGACGTCATTAAAACATCGTTATTTTTCCGACGAATCTCTCGTATATCCCAGCTGCTATGGAGGTTGTTGTATTTGTATTTGTATAAGTCACCCGATATGTAGTTGACCTAAAACTTGTCCGATGGCCATCTGTTAGCTTACCAGTTTCTAGTGATACATTAGTTGACATATTTGTGATCTTCTTTGGATTTCACCTTTAATGTTATAACGTACAAGTAGATGAAAAACATTGCACAAATCTAAAAAGTGAATGCCTAATCACTAAATTGAATGCTTAAATTCCGACTACCGTCCATCTGGCGCGAATTCGAATGCTTCTTCCACGTGTTACACGAAATTGAAAGCCCCTTATACAATTTTGGTATGATATAAGTATGAAATAGCATGCTCCTAAAATTAAATTGAATGAGAAAAATAGCCTTTAAATTTTTTAATTTTGACCTAGGTTTTCAATCGATTTAGCACATAAGTGAATGAAAATGTTAATAAGGATGCTAATTTTGCAAAGTTGGCCGTTAAAAAAAAACATGTAATATGGTACTTAAATTGTAATCTTTTTAACATTACAAAAAAGATGTCATGAAAGAGTAAATTGGAATTGAAAGTATGTTTACAAATGTTGTATTAACTGAAAGGGATTAGCTATTCCAATATAATAGACTAGTTATTGCGTATAATAAGGTGATCGAGAAATACTTTGTACTTTTAAAAAAAAAGTTTCTATATTTATATTTTCATTCCATCAGGAAACCCAGAATGTTCCCTATTCAAAGAAACATTCAATGGTTGGTTCACGAATACCATGTACAGCACAAGTTTGTTCCAGTGTGTTCAAATTCAAACAGACGGCACGAATGATGCATTAACCCAACCGCCTGACGGATCGATGATATCGGCTTTTCATTCCGTCAAATTAACAACGTCAACCGTCTCACCAACAACATCCGACCCCGTTACTACTACCAATCCACTTGACATGAGTACATCGCAGCCAGAGACGACCGATCCTTCAACCTCCTCATTGCCAGTAAAATATATTACAATATAAATATTTGTTAACAGTAAAATCTGTAATAAAAAATTAAAAAATCATAATCTAAATATCAGTACAAATTACAATCTAAATATCAGTAAACACCAAATATCTTTTATAGCGCCATGAGCACCGAAAGGTGGACCTTTGCGCTATACAAGTTGCCACTATTATTATTATTATTATTAAACTAGCGGGGGGGGGGGGGGGTTGATGAGGAGGAGGAGGACAAATGCAATTCAAGAGAATTTGAAGTTTACACAGTACCTTGTATTGTATTTGGCAACTCTTGCCATTTCGTGGCAGCAGCCTAGTCAACAAGTTGCAACATGTGTCATAAGTTCAGTTCACGATATTACGGGCGCCCTATGGCACACATTAGGGACTTTTCGATTTCCAAGTCGACAGAGTGGACAGTAGCAGTCCACTATGTCGACGTGCAAATCGAAATGTCCCTACTGTCATGCTACGTTGACGCCAAAGTTAAGCATTCTCCACGCACTGACATCCTATATCACGAAACTATTGTTTCTTGAAAATCAAGCCGTGTCGAATTTTTGAGAATTAAAATAAAATGTTGTAATTCTGAATATTCTACCAACAATAATCACCTAATGCACATGATGTCGCAGCAATATTGATCAAATATCAAAAAGACAACGAAGCTGAGAATCAAATACCTGTTGTCTAATCGCGATAAGAATTTGGATGAAGGTCATAGGTAATTATAGGGCCTGGGTATACACAAATTACGAATCGATGTATACATTAAACTAGATTTATATTTTTTCATTTCACGAAATGTCCCTGAAATTTCGATTTACTTACAAGACTATTATTCGTAACAAATTTGTCGTTACAATTCTAATTTTACACTGGACTAATTTTTTCATGATCTCACGTAAATATTATCAATTTTGAAAACAGAAGTATTTGAATACCATGAAGTAGACCAAAGCTGAGAAATTAAAGTGTACCAATCACCTACAAATATTGTGTTTTTAAGTAATTATACAAAAATGAGCTTGAAACGTTACTTCTGTTAAAAGATATTTTGCAAGTTTAAACGCATACAAAAAATGAATTGTGAGTAGGGTCCCCAAGGAACTCAAGTCCGACCTAGGCTCCGTGAGGGCCTTTTTTTATTTGGTTGATACTCCTTATCGGTTCGCCCATTACATTAAGGCGGATGAAATTTTGAGTTTAATTTATATATCTAGTCTGGACACAAATTTTGTTTTTATAGGTGATTGGTACATTTTAATTCCATGGCTGATAAACTCGTATGCAACATAACCTTTATCATTATAATTAATCTAATCATGCATTTCCTATCAACATTTACTTTAACTAGTCAGTATCAATCAACACTAAGTGTACCACAAATTCACTGTCATTACAGGACCCTACTACAGACACAACGACAGGGGAACCTTACATTACAACAACGCCAGTTGCCGACGAGACGGTAGGTACGACACTACAACGATCATCCACCGACCATGCTACACCACAACCATCAACAACAACAACAACCATTCCCACAACAATATCACAAACATCGGACGAAGCTACATCAAATACACCAACACCAGATCCTACAACATCGACTAACACTTATTCAGCACCATCAACAGAACCTGACCATACTACTAGTATGTCGTTATCATCGGCGCAAATAATTACACCGGTAAGTATTCAAATATCAACTGCTTTGAGGGGCACGGTTAAAACTATAGCCCAGGGTTATATCAAATTTGTACCGTGCCACTGACAAACCTCTCCAGTTTTTTTTAGAAATTTCAACAATCACCAACACTCAAATCTGATCTGTCGGTGTATACATTTAAATAGGTATACATTTTTTTCACTTTACTTCATATGAAAATTATGAACAATTTGATCCATGAAATTTCGATTTACTTACAAGACTATTATTTATAACAAATATGTCGTAACAATTCTAAATCTACAACGGACTAATTTTATCATGATCTCATGTAGATGTTTTAAATGTTCACAACTAAAGTATTTGAATGCCATAAAGTAGACCAAAGCTGAGAAAAGTGTACCAATCACCTACAAATATTGTGTTTTTTAAGTGTGTAGTTCCATGAAACTTGAAACATTACTTCTGTAAAGATATTTTGCAAGTTTAAATACACTAACAAATAACATAAAAACGACTTGTGAGTAGACTATTCTCATGAAAAATGGCCCGCTTGGAACCCAGGTCTGAACTGGGCTCCGTGAGTACCGTCGTTATTTCCTTGATACTCCTCATCCGTTCGCTCATAAAATTCTGGCGGATGACATTTTTTTGAGGTTGATTTATTTATCCAAGCTGTAAAAATCTTCTCTTTTTAGGCGAGTAGTACACTTTAAGGCCATGGCTGATAAACTCGTTTGCAACATATCCTTTATCATCATATTTCATCTTACCATGCATTTCTTATTACCATTTACTTTAAAAAGTCATTATCAATCAGCACTAAGTGTACCACAAATTCACTGTAATTACAGGACCCTACTACAGACACAACGACAGGGGAACCTTACATTTCTACCACAACGCCAGTTGCCAACGAGACGGTAGGTACGACACTACAACGATCATCCACCGACCATGCTACACCACAACCATCAACAACAACAACCATTCCCACAACAATATCACAAACATCGGACGAAGCTACATCAAATACACCAACACCAGATCCTACAACACCGACTCATACTTATTCGCCACCATCAACAGAATCTGATCATACTACTAGTATGTCATTATCATCGGCACAACTGACTACACCGGTAAGTATGCAAATATCGACTGCTTTGAGGGACACGATTAAAACTATTGCCAAGTCAAATTTGTACCGTGCCACCGAGACGAAATCGAGCGGCATTACATGTAAAGTATCGAGATCACCGAGGAGCTTTTGTGCCTGAGACCCCATAGATTCCCCACTGGCTTTTATCTTAACTTTTTTTTTATACATAGGGCTGTGGCAGCGCGGTGTCTGTGAAAGCTCGTGGGGACCTTTCGTCTGGAAACCATCATTGCGGCTCAACCTTTAAGTTCAACTTTGGTTCAGTGAATGATAATGGTAGGTGCATGAACAAATATAATTTTTTCGCAACCTTAAGCGCCACGAGCGTCATGCTTCACGGATTTAAGTGTAGAAGCGTCCATTAATATTTACCTACCAAATCGTGTGCTGTAATCAAGGGATATAGAAGTGTAGTCGAGTGGTTTAAGCACATGACTTGAAATCCTCGACACGGCACTATTCTTTTGGCAAGGCATTAATCTTCATTTGCCACACTCGAACCAGGTGAGGTAAATGGGTACCTGGCAGGAATTCATCCCTTGAAATGCTGGAGCGCTGTAATAGCAGCTAGACTCAAGCCGGGGTAATAATAAGTGCGCCTCGGAATATAATTTCTAGATAGACGGCGCTACACAAATACATAATATTATTATTATTACTACCGTTTAATCGCCTCGAACGGCCTAGAATCGATCGATTGGAGTCGCTTTGACAGTAATACTAACGTATCAAGTATTGTATAAACTTTTACGAATAATGTTTGCTTTGAGGGAAATTGGTTGAAACGATTGTCATGGTGATCTGAGAAATTATGCTCTGCCCCGAGACGATGTCGAAGGGCACAGTGTTGACTCGAGATCACCGATAGGTTATACTTTTAACCGTGACTCGAAAAAAGGCTGCCCGTCTTTACTTTTCACAGCATCTGGCATGAATTTCACAAAAAGTATATTTGACAAAATATGCATATTTTTCAATCTGAGGGCAGTTCGCGTATCTATTGTTAACTTCCTGTGCATCTATTGTGTCCTTGCACTGTACACTCAAGCAGAGTTTTGCTCAGTTAATATATTTCGCTTTCATGGCTAGCTTTCATCGGACAATTTAATGTCTACAGTTTTTATTAATCAGAGGCCTAAAATCTTGATACGCGGTGTGTAATACTCCCCCTCTCTGTCTCATCTCTACCGAACAGTGATCGTCCGCTACGCCTACACAGAACGGGAGAACTTCCCAGGTGGCGCGGAAAAAGTAACGCTCTCCGACAACGCTGACAAGGAAAACATTGTCATCATCATCAGCTCAGTGATCAAGATCGAACTCATTGACGGCAACACGACCATCAATCTCTCCAATGGTTCTGTGCAAATAACCTTCATGATGCAGCCTACCGAAGGTTTTCCCCCAACGGTGAGGCAACACCATTGCTACTTTAATGGTTAAAGGGAAGGTTAAGTTCCGTGAAAGGCGACAAATAATTTGCGAGCTTTTTTAAATTCTCTGTACATGTTATTGTTAGAGTTGAAAGCATAATAGAAACAAAAATTCCCCTGAAGAGGATGTCTCTTCAAATGCTCTCATATTCGAAATATGACCAGTAACAGCTAAATATTGGGGACCACATCCTCATGCAAAATGTTTATGTAGTTCCGTATACATATTTATGTGTATAGTGCATGTGACTACTACTAGCAAGACTGGACAAATGCAAGATAATGATTCCAAAACCTGATATCATATCAACTGCGAGAAAAGTGAATAAGTGCGCAGACATGGGAATCTTTGTCTTTGCAATTACAAATGCAAAATGCTGCATTATCTTTTGAAAATTTCGTTGTTGTGTGGCGAATTTTTAAGACAAAAAAGGATAGGCGCACGATTGAATCGCTGAGTAATGCCGATTGACTAGAGACACGCCAAGGATTGACCATTACGTAAATATTTTATAATAAGAACAGTTAAGTGATTCGTTATTAGGTATTATATACCTCACTTAAGAAATCCAGCCATCTGATTGGTCGAATTGCATTCATAAACTTCAACTGTTCCTGTAAAATTCTCGGTAACCATGCATAAAACATTTCAATATTTTTAATAACCATGGTTACTCCATGGTTACCCCATAGGTTTACATGTTAAAAAATGGTTTGAGCGATGGAGGATACCGTAATGTGTGCGAAGGATTGGTCGGTAATTTCAATACAATTGAATCTCGATCGATCTTACCGACAATTTTATCTTGCATTGTTGACATGAAGACGAAAATAAACTCTCAAAAACAAAAAAACAACATCTGCCGATAGATCTTGATCTAAGTTCGTGCCAATATGCATTGCAAAAGTAAAAGAAGGGCCCGTTTCATGGAGCTTTTGCGAAGCATCCCTCACGCAGAGCCGTTTTCAATCCATTTTAATGTATATATTGGAGAAAACTGCCAAGCATGTTAATGGCGCGCGATAGCCTAGTGGTCTAAGCGTTGGTTTTCGATACACTTCTTGTTGTACGCAAGAGTTTCGAATCCCGTCTTCGACAAAAATGAATTTTTTTTTTTTTTTTTTCGGCATATAAAAGTATTAATGACTGCTTTAATATTCGAGAAATAGTTGTTTTCATACGCTCTCGGGAAGGTTACAATTGGGCTATTCCCCTCGGCAAGCCTCGGGGAATAGCACAATTCTAACCTTCCCTTGAGCGTAATAAAACAACTATTTCTCTCAAAGCAGTCATTAATACTATACTATTCAACTCTTTCAAAATACTTGTTGAAAAAAAAAACAGGCTTATAGGCATGATGGGTGATGAGATGAAAAGTAAAATATAGTAAGTGAATATAATCCATGGAAGCATTCTAAAATGATGATCTATTACTTTAATATGATTTCTACCCTGTAGAGTTATAAATCTTTATCATTCCAAAGTATGAACATCATCATCACCATCATTAATATAAGAAACGTTATTGTTAATATATCATATTATTACTATTCTTGATAATATTGTTACTATTACTATCATTAATATTATTATGATCATCATTATCATAACTACTACTTCTCTTACTAATTATGTAGCTACTACTACCGCTAGTACTACTATTATCATCATCTTTATCTTGTTTTTTTCATTTATTTTTGATTATCAAACCTTGGTTAATTACATTAACATATTAATAAGTGTCAGCTCCTTACAGCGGAACAGTCCATCTATACTCCAAAACGTACTTTCAATTGATGGATTTTTTTTTTACAGGACGGTTCCAGTGGGGTGTACTGTGCTTATCAGGTCACCGAGAGGTAATCAGACGCGATTTTAAATTTTATATATGGACTGACATGACGAGTCACGTGCCCGATTTGCAATGCAGTTGAGCATTTTCGTAAGACGTAATGAAACGTCGAAATTTTGAGCTGTAACTATAAACCAATCGGCTAAATTACATTACAAACAGGAGTCTTGACTTGTAATTTTAATATGCCTATAAACATAATTTTTTTGAAATTTATTTATTTATTTATTCATGTATTTATATATATATATATATATATATATATATATATTTTTTTTTTTTTGGGGGGGGGGGGGGGAAAGGCCTTTTTCTACACATGAGCCTCTCTTAAATTCGTTTATAATCATAGTAATCAATAAATTTATTGGGAGATTTCAAAATAAATATCTAATCCAACACTAAGATGTACAATAAGAGTTAAATGATTATATTCAAAGTAAGGCCAAATAAAAAAGAAAACATGTTTAGCGTCCTGTTTTTTCGAAAAATAGAAAGGAGGAGGCCCTTTTTTTTTTTTTTTTTTTTTTTCAAAATCGCCGCTCAAAATGGCCCCTCAGTACATTTTCCCTAAAAGTCGGGCTATTTTTCAAGATGGCCGCCGACATTTTTTTTAAAATCAGAAATAGATCCATTTTAGCAGTGTTTTTCATGTATTTTTTCTTTAAAAAAAAAAAATTCAAAATAAAATTTCAAAAAAAAATTTCAAAAAAAATAAAAAATAAATTCAAAAAAATAAATAGGAAGCGGCCCCCAAAAAGGGAGCGGGCGGGGACGCTAAACATGTATATTTTTTTAAATGGCCTAATGTTGCTTGCTCCAACGTTAAATATATATTTTTATATACGGTTCTACAAGTTACCAATAGTGTTTTATGAATTTTAATATTTGTATTTATAGTACGCTTGTATACGATTTTGTGAAATATTTTTGTACGATAGTGTTTGGTCAACTGATGGAGTCCAGGTCGTCTCTGTCGACTCTGATTCGGTGGTGTGCAACAGCAGTCATCTGACTAGCTTTGCTGTTCTGCTCTCTCTCAAGGTCAGTCATCAATTGTTGCATAATGTGCCTAAAGATAAAGTTGAGTTCTTGTCGTGCGATATGAGTGAAAATGAAACATGGCATGAAATGTCTTACATAGCAAATCTTTATTTGTTTATTATTTATTCACTCTTTGGAAGAGGGGGGGGGGGGGTGGGGGGGGGGGGTGGTGGTTTATTTCTTGGGATTAATTTAATAAATCATGGACAAATTGAGTCTCAAAGACATGAGCATTATACAAGAACCCACCAATATTATAATTATTACTATCATTATTATTGTCATCATGATTATTATTAACAATATCAATATTATTAATATTTGCAACTGTTGAGACTACCTTTGTTGTTTCGTTTTCATTTTCTTTTGTACATTGGGTCACATGGTTCGCGGTTCGAGTTTCGCTACTTGACTAATGTTTTTGCAAGACATTAATCCACATTTTTAACTCTCAACCCAGGTTCAGAAAATGGGTAGCTGGTAGGGATCAGGGGCGGATCTACGGGGATAAGGGGGTTTAACACCCCCTTGGGCTGGCTTTAAAAAAAAAGGTAAAACTTTTTTTGTTAATGTTGGGGGCAAAACGATTTTTTTTTTTGTAGTGATCGAAATATTGGTCGGCGAGATTTTCAAATTTGGCCCCCCCCCCCCCTCTAGAAAAATCTTGGGTCCGCCCGCCACTGGGTCAACCCCCTCCCCCTTAGCAAAAAGCTAGATCCGCCCCTGGGAATTTCTCATTGACTGGTTTGGGCGCCGTAGGGCAGCTGGGCTAAGCCGTGTAGGGTAACGATAGTAGGGCCTATTTGAGTATCCCCTATGATAAATGTGTGCGCAATAAAATGTAACTAAATGTATTTCTCATCTTCATTATCTCTTATTACATGGATTATATTAATTATTATTATTATTATTATTATTATTTACTTATAATCAATCTTATTCTCTTTAAACATCCAGCCGCCTGAAGGAGTCAATGCCCAAGTACAGAGTTACCTGTCCTACATCCTTGGTGGCATTTCTATCGCCTCTTTGGTTCTTGCTGTATTCATCTACTGTGTGACTGGGTGAGTGTTTTTATTAGGGCGTTCCTCAGTAATGTTCGAGCTCACCTTAGCTTCTCAGGGCCAGCTGGTTATGTATTCGTCATACACAATGCTTGTATTGCATATTGAAGCTGGCCCTGCGCACCTCAGTTTCTGTAGAGGGGTTGTGGTCTAGTGGATAAATCGCTGGCTTGTGATCCACCAAGAGAGTATACAAGATACTATCTTGGAATTAATTTGATATAATATAAATATTGATCGGATTACGTAATATGCCTTTGTAATCATTTTTCTGTACAGGTACAGACAAAAATCTGTGGAAACAAAGAAATCATGAAATTTTATAACTTATTCAACATTAAAAAGTTGGAACATTTTCCTGATAAAATGATTTTAATAAAGTGGAGGGGGGGGGGGGTATCACATCCCCTCAAACCTTTCTCTTCCACTCCCTTGATCATAATATGTCTCACGGTTTGTTACAGAGCCTGGAAGATGCTGAAGATTCAGATTCACATGAACCTAGCAATATGCACGGCCCTTGGACAGATCGTTTTTCTCAGTTTGGCTGAGTCAACAGAAAATAAGGTAAGAATGTTAGTCCCCTAGAGCTTCTTTCTCACAACCATCATGAGCACCTCAAGATTTAAAGACAATCACAAATGCGAAGTGAATCGATAAACCAAAGAAAGCTAAAGATTCGCCAATCTAGCCAATTTCTGTAGCATAGCGATAAGGCATTGGCGATTTAAGCCAAGGACCCGGATGTGATTCCCGGCGGAGACATTTTTTTTCAACGCTTCCAAAAATCTCAATTTCAAGACTTAAATGAAATAACTATTCTATGTCGATAATATTTATTGGACTCTATCTTGAGGAATCAATCTGTGTTTAGTGGAAGCATGCATTTTTAAGACCTTAATTTTAGTTCGGATAGACGACTTAGATTTTTTTAAGGTCCTTTCAGTAAACAGAACAACATCCATTCTCGAATAAAAGTGTAAACACATTTTTTTTTTTTTTAAATGACAGGCACTCTGTAAGAGCGTGACAGTGACACTACACTATCTGTTCACAGCAGCTCTTGCATGGACCATGATCGAGGGCGTTTCCCTGTATCGTACGACTGCCGTGGGCTCCAAGGCACTTAAGATTTGGTGGCTGAGTCTCATCGCTTACGGTAAGACCAAAATAAAATTGCCACTATTTCCTGAAATAGTGATGTTTCATTATTAATATATTGCTGCCGATAGGGGCCGCATACGCACCACCTGCTATTAACACGTGCTGCAGAAATTGGAAAAATCTCGTATCGTCCAACACATTATAGGAAGACTGCCTCATTATTTTACAAGTCACATGGCAAATAAGTTACGAGTTACGAGTATTAAACTCATGTTAATATTCTAGCAATTACACTGTCAAAAATGTTCATTCAAGAGGAAATTCCCCATTGCTAAAACACATATAGACCATGCGCCGTGGTCATACCGTATTAACTATGGCAGTAGAGCAAATACATCCTCTGTCAATAGCAATAAGTCGCTATGTTTGGCGCTATTATTCTACTATCGACTGTATTTCCTTCTTCCTTATTTATATTCCATTTATTCTCTTATATTTTTCTTCTTCTTTCTCTTCTTCTTTTTTAAATTCCTTTTATCAAATCAATTAAAATACTAAATGTCTTAATCTCATATGTTCCTATTTTACATTGTACAATTTTTTTCAAATCGAGATGTATCAGCTTTTAGGCTGTGACTTTGATTTGTTATCAATAAACCTTCAGTTTTCAATTTCAATTCGATTCAATTCGTTTATTTCAGGAGGCTCCCTTGTGGTTGTCGGGGTGTCTTTTGGTGTTCTCTTCGACACGTATGGAACATCTGGATTGTGAGTAACAGGGGCTTTCTGTATATCATTGATCACTTGTGTATTAAAGGAGAAGTCCGAACTGATATTAATATGTTTTAATAGAAGGAGACACTTACCCTGTACTAAACAAACGTCACCCTTAATATAATTAGAGAAAATATGTTTTTATACAACCCCTGTATGAAACAATCCATTCCGTCATTAATAACTACAAAAACGAAAGTTAATCCAATTGCCCGGGTCCAATTGCCTGTAGAGATCAAATTACAGAGCGGCTTGCAAGATACGCCACAGTGTGCCAATATGTGTTTCCCTGATGACAAAACTAAAAGAAATCATAAAATTTCAATTTTTAATCGGATATTGCTCAAACTTTCACTTATTTGTTTCCCTCATTTCCCTGTTTGTATTACTATTAGAACAAAGTTCATATCATGGTGAAATTCCCATTTAAAGGGTATTTTCCGCTGTACTTATGTCGTAAAAGATGGTAAAATATCTAATCTACATGTTACTTATAGGTGTTTATTCCTTTACTTGTGTAATTGCAAGTGAAAATCCGAATTGTGATTCTTTCACAATATTTATAGAATCCATTAAATATTCTAGCGAAATATCTGAATATTGTAGCTGTAGCATATTGGACTAAGTATTAATGGCTTTGTTTATATTATATCCTAAAATTCAGTTATTCTTATTTAAAATATCTCTTCTTTTCTAGTATTCTGAAAACCTTGTAAACATCCTAGTTTGTTTAGTATACAAGACTATACTGTGTATCTTATTCATGGCTCCTGGTTCTTTATTGAAGCATACATTCCACAGATAATATAATGATCATTATGATGATTATAATGAAAATGATGATGTAAGTAACAATTATTTATCATGATGACGATGATGGAAATAGTGATAATAATGATTAATATGATTGTAACGAAATGATAATTAATAATTAATACTTCAAGTGATGATAATGATAGTGATAACGATAATAATAATACAACCAATAATAAAAACAATAACAATAACAATGTAATCTGATTTGTATACTGAAAAATAATGGTGTCATTAATTATTCTATATTCAGCTGCTGGTTACACGTTGCCGACAACAGTATCTACATATTTGCAGGATGTGTCTACGCAACGGAAATGGTAAGATGAAGTGATTGGAATTTGCCCCATTTTTAACGGAGGACTGAATTAAAACTGGATATACAGTTCTATAGCTTATACTGGTTCAATTTCAATTCAATTTTCAATTTATTTATGTTTCCAAAAAAGCATTACAAATCAATAATAAACATTTACAACTAATGTAGAAAAACATATAGCTTATAGGGCTCAAACATTGAGCTTTAGTGTAATTATTCTCCGCAAAGTACTGCAGTTCCGTGATAAAATAAAATAAATCTGTAAAGAATAAACGTAATTAATGAAGTCATGAAATATTGGTAGTAACGAGAATCTTGATGGTTTGGTGAAATGTTTAGCTTGTTTCTTTTTTCTTTCAAAAGCTTAGCTTAATTGCTCATGATGGCAATATCTAACCTTAACAATTAAAACGTGTACATAATAAATAAAATATCACTGGAATGAACTTACGTAATAACAGGACGATATGACGAAAACAAAAGTGCTGTACAGCGAAACAAAACTTTCCATCTATACACAAGATGAAATCACTTGTTGTTTCAAACTTAGATGTGATGAACTAATGAACGATATTTCTACATTCTGTTTCATTTTTGCCCGTAGTTCAGCGTCACGGTGTTGTGGTTCGTCATGAGAACATTCAGTTCTCTGAAGGCAAACAAGAAGAAAGATGAAATCGACAAGATCAAGTAAGAATCTATTTTCCAGTTCTTCAAGAAATGATTCATCTTTCCCCC
The DNA here is from genome assembly GCA_035222895.1 of Strongylocentrotus droebachiensis. Lineage (NCBI taxonomy): Eukaryota > Metazoa > Echinodermata > Echinoidea > Camarodonta > Strongylocentrotidae > Strongylocentrotus > Strongylocentrotus droebachiensis. Next base: position 89,750 of record JAVYIG010004834.1, read on the forward strand.
GTAATTAAGCTGTTCAAAATAATTAAGCTGTGCGTTTTTCAGATTTCTCTCCAATCGCTTTGCCTGAGATCAACAAGGTTAGAAATAGGGATCATCAATGTTCCAGAAAGTCAAAGAGGTCAAGTTAAAGGGATTTATTTCGTAATTTGATTAAAAACTGTCATTCGAAATGTTTGCACTTGGAGAAACGATTTCTTTTTAAAGATCCGTACGACAAAGATAGATATCCTGTGTTTCGCCGGTTTACTCAGTTATGAATATTATACCGTTCATATTATTTCAAAATTACAGTTAAGATAAGATGCTGTTCATTCCTATGAACTCCGAACTTAACATAAAATAGGGGTACTGAATTGAGAACAATGCCATGCAAAGAGAAATCGGGTTTCTCTTGCTAAACAGATATTCCATACATCTTGAAGTATTCATGAAGTATGTTTTCAAGTAAAGTGAACTGAAATAAAGAGAAACTTTCAAGAACAAAAATACTTGCTGTAACTTAATCAATGACGTTGACTAAGGTGGTCATGATTCCTTTGCATAGCTTACAAAATCTGGCTATCCGCCTCTGACTTTCTTAATGCATGTGTCGTGGTGCTGTGTATGAGTCCCAATACCATGAATCACAAGACACGGGGTTCGAAACCCTGTTAGGGTGCTAAATATCCTCTTGCAAGAAATTATAGATCAACATTTGCAATCTCTAAACAAAGCCAGGGTAAACATTTGAATACCGGGTCATCGGGGAGAACCATATTAATGATGATAGGGCTACCCTGGGTAAACAAATCATATCGTCATTATTATCACCATTAATCTGTTCTTTTCTCGCTTTTCTACAGGGCAACGGCTCGTGCGTTATGCATCCTCCTGCCAATCCTTGGTTTAACCTGGATCGCTGGAACCATCACCAGTTTCACCCAATCTGATGCTGTCATCTGCTTTCAGTACATCTTCATCATCTGCTTCTCCCTCCAGGTATGAAAACGAAGCCCTTTAATATGGCTCACTTCGTCCCATCGGGTGTCGTGTCGCGTCGCGTCGGATCGTCGGTTTTTAATACACAAATATTTGTGAATAATTAAACATTAACTCTCAAGGGGTCAAGTATAATGTTTGTGAAATGCACCCCTCTTACAGCCAAAGTGTCTGGTCCAGTACACCTGACACATCATGGAAAACTTAAAGCAAATTTACGAAAATTCGCCTCTCAACCCGACTCCCTAACCAACCGGTCGCTCTGCTCCCTCGCAGTGTCTTACACCCTCTCACTTGTTGTTACCTTCGTTACGTCATACCCCCTCCACCATCACAATAGGTAACAACTAACAAGAACACCTTTTCTCTCATTTCTTTTTACTTCATGTTTACAGGGTGTCTCTATTTTGGTGTTTCACTGCTTGCTAGTTCCGGATGTAAGTTCTTTCTTATCTTTATACTCCATTTAACAATCGTCCAACAAAACCCCATGGATATATGTCATCTTAAGAAAATCTTAAATGAGAAATTACGGCGATAGATAAAATTTGTCAAGTGATCAGATATTTTGGTGAATATATACGTTATACAACAACAAAATTCCCCTTTTCAATTAATTTGTTTATAATTTTGTACGAGCTTTGATTTTTTTGAGCACGACCCTTGATTTCTTATCAACTATACAATATATCTACAGTCGTTTTTTAGAGTACAGAAATAAGCTGAAAAGAGATTTGCTAATATTATTAAACACACGAAGCCTTCAGATAAACTATAGAACTCAAATCTCTTAAATAAGAATTTTCTTTATTCACCTTACTTTATTCACTTTAGCGATTCCCTACATATATATCCTCTTTTCTTTGACTTATATGTTCTCATTGTGAACTTTGCATAAGCTATACGATAGCAAAGTCTGCCAGCAAATTAAATGAAAGGCAATTTTAATCCCCTTTTGTATATATAGCCCACATATATCACAGTCACATTACATAATACATCAATTTGAATAAATTGCAACACTCATACGTAGTAGATAAGGCTATAGGAATGTCGATAGTTAATTTTTTCTAAACTCTTTGCGATCGTGTTATTAATGAATGAATAGATGAATAGGTGAATGAGTGAATAAATAGATAAATTAATGAATAAGTAAATAAAAAAAAATTATAAACAAATAAACAAATAAATGAGTAAATTAAAAACATAATAAATGTTTGCACATTGACAAAGGTGGTTGACAAGGAGACTGAAATTTTCTTTGATTGATTTTCATCCAGGTGAAAACAGCGCTTAAGCTTCGGCTTAGTCGTCGTGTTGCAGATAGCACTTGGGCAAATTCGAGGAGTTCCAAGTCAACCGCCACATCAAACTTTTGAAGAGCAGATTGAGTTCTGCGAAAGGTGAAAATTGATTTGTGAGCTTTTTCTTTCTATTTATGTTAGTGTGGAAGAGTATCACTGAAAACGAGGTCAACGGAAAATGACGGCTTTTCAAATGGACCCGTTTGAAAAATAAGATAAGTAACAGCTTCTGGCTGTGGAGAACAATTTCATCCAACATGTTTCTGTAGACACATATATCCAATTTTTGTACAGTGCACGAGACTATCAAAAAAACTGGGCCAATTTCTTATCACTTTGACGATTCAAAAGCTTCACAGTATACACCAATACTTATCTGCCCCATTATAGACCTTTTCCAAGCACTTTCACACAGTTTTGTGTACAATGTAATCGCATGACCAGAACTCAACTTAATCTAGAAACATCCTCGACCGCGAAAAACGATTCACTTTTCTCTTTTACCTCTTTTGCTATAAAATACCTCCCCTGAAATAGTTGTGTTTAATTCAACGATGCCCGAAGCATTGTGAGCTGAAATGTATAGAAAATGCGGACTTAAGATATCTAATGGTAGTTGTATGTCACTTAAATTAAGGGAACTGAGTTACGTCTCTCTGGAGCCAGAAGGATGCCAATATATATTAGATAGCTTAGACAGATACCGAGATGTGATTGGTCCAGAGCACGTCACGTTATATCAATTGCGAGGATCGTAATTGTTATATTTTCCTGGCCGGTCACTTTCCAGTGTTATATTCACCAGCTGGTGAAATTAATATATTTCTTATCAATGCATTTCGCCCTCTTGAGAACTATATGTGTCCAATTACACCAATACGGAGGGTCAATTTTTTTTTGTTCTCGATAATTTTGTTTTCCCTTGTGATTATTTGTCCACATTTAAAAATGTTAAAATGGCTTGCCATGGACACGCATGACCAGTGGACGTTCACGCCGTTCTCGTCCACTCAATCTAAAAGTCCATATTATACCCCCTGCCAGTCAATATCTGTATAATATAGTTAAGCATAGACTTTAGAGCCCTTTTGGCTCTAACAGACGATGTTCAGTATTTGGCAGTGAATCTCTACTCTTTATTTCCATATAAGTCTTGTATGGCCTTGAAGTAACAAAAAGAATGGTAGACTGCATATTTCATCGTTTTCCCGATACACTATTTTGTAAACCATGGTATGTTCGTGTCTGTTACATTCTTCTTTTTATCTGGACAAGTTATACCGACGATAAATGGTAATCCTGAACTTGAACTTATCCAAACTTTGCATATAATTTGTCTAGAATTCTTCAATTCAGTTGTGAATTATTGATAGGTAAACGCATTTTTTCTTCTCTGTTCTATGTCGTCCATATACCTGTAACAAAAAATGTCAATTAAATTGTATTTGAATAAATATGTTCTGTAACGTGAAATAAATAATTGTATTGAGAACGGGACCATGGACCTGGTATAAATGTAAACATATTCATTTAATTTAAACAAATACTTGATAAAAACATTCCTGTTTTTCTCCCGGAATCAATGAGAGCTTTGTATGTAGCGTTGTTTATGTACTGAAGAATACATTGTAATATATCGTTTATGGTGTAAATAGCTTGTTGATACGATTGCCTAAAAGAATATAAATTTGAAGAAAGTGCATTGCAGGTCATCTCTTTCTTGTAAATAAGGATTGTATAAATGTAAATTATATTGAATATTCAAGGAGTAAAAAATTCAAGTCATGTACGACATCTACTTTATGAATAGCATTGATAATTGATTTCTTTCAGTTTAAAAAAAATGTACATTTATCTTTATTTACGAGCTTTATTGTGTCATAAACTGTCATGGAACTACCATATAAATGATCTCTGTAAAATACTTTCAAAGTATATTGGTGTACTCTTTAGGTTACAGTTTTTACCGCAAACAAAAATATTAAAACTATTGTACTACTCCCTTGTATTATTCACACTTGAATTACTGTAATATGATTTGGGGTTTCATATCAAAGACCAATCTTAATAGAATACATAAGTTACAAACACGAGTAGTGCGTATAATAGCTCATTCAAATTTCCTTTGTCAAAGTGATCCTCTTTTTTAACAGATGCAAATTTTGCCAATCCATGAAATAATATTATTAAATTTTGCCAATTTTATGTTCATACTTTTTAAAGATATACCTTTACCAGATTCATTTAGGGAATGTTTCACAATGAATTGTCAAAGACACGAATAAAGTACCAGACACGCTCTTTATTTTCACTTTTTCACTTACCTTTACACTGTACTTCAACCTCTAAAGATTCCATATCTTTCCATGGCCCATTAATTTGGAATAGTTTGCCAGATGACTTAAAACAGTGCAATTCACTGAAAAGCTTCAAATATATGTTTAAGGGTTATTTAAGCGGAACAAAATGAAATGTCATTTATTATGAAAATGTAAAACTCAAGCTGTAACTTCCTTTTTCTTATCTTCTCTCTCTTCTTTTCTTCCTGTAACTGTCTTTACCTTATGTTATCTTTATCTTTCCTCTGTCCTCTGTTGTTGTTAATGTATGTACAATGTTTTTTAAAATATAAAATAAAGTTGTATCTTGTTTATGCTAAGTATTTATTTGGGGGTCATTCTCATCAACATCAAGCCAATTTGGGCTTTCATGATTCCCCACTTCCTTTTATCCTATGTTGATAATGAACGAACATGTGTATACTTTTGATGTTTTTGAGTGAAATAAATAAATGAAATGAAATATAAAAATGAAATGGAATACGCTGATTATCGCATGCTCCTCAAATAAAAATTTAGTGTGTCTATACATTGTTATGTATAAAAGAATGAATCTTGCTATCTTGATACTTGTATATGTTAAGGGTTTTGTAGATATTTTGTGTAAATATTGTACGTATTTTATTATAATGGTAGCATTTCTTTTTTCGACGACTATGTAAATATTTTAGTTATTACAAAATCATATTTCAAGGGGAAAATAGTGAGAGTCATGGATAATATTTCTACTGTGAAAAACGTTAATGGCGGAGATATTTCTTCAAATGTGTAATATGATACAAATCTCAAAGCTACATATTAACAAATGAAAATTGTAAATGAACAAAGAAAATGTTGCAGAAAGGTGAGATTTAAAAGTGTCTTGATTTTGCATTTTCGTCCGTATCTCAAAATCGATGTTCTTTTAAAGGTGTGCTTAATAGAGACAGAACATATTATGACATTGTACATACTAAGTCTTAATGGTGCCTTTGAAGTTTAACGATACAGTGTGCTGTGAGTACTATGCCTTCTGAAAGTGACCTTTAATAACTTTATCAAAGTGTTAACGTTTTATGGAATTTCATTTTGATTTAGAAAGTATCACTATGCAAACATGTTTTTAATAAAACAAATTATAATGGAATTTACTTTATAGGCAAATTGTGAAGGTTAAAAGGTTTACAAGAAGTTTGGAGAAGTTGGGGAAGATAATCATGTATAATTTCAAAGTACTTCACATAGCTGTGGTCATATGGAACTACATTATCCTGTGCATCAAAAACTTGGCTACATGATACGTAATGTCTAGATGGATTTAAACTATGATTGCATTTCACGGAACAAAAGTTGTCAAATATCAGATTATTAAATGCAGTAAGTTGCTTTCCTTACGGTGTTGCAAAATGGAATATAAACTCACATATTTATGATTACTTTGTCCTACTACTCAATAATCTCTTAAGGAGTCAGAATTAATTGATTTTAAGATAGAATCCCATTCATTTCCATCAGAGCAGGCTGTTTGGTGAACGATTAAGGATGAATTATTGATAGATTCCTCATAAGCGGATAGTTATATAAACTGACAGCCCATTTGAAAATAAAAAGGCTTTTTCATTTTTCTCCTAAAAACCATGTTGTGACTTGTTTCTTATGTTCGTTGATTTCGTTTACCTTCATTAAGCTTGAAATGATTGTTCTGTAATTACAATGAATTCCACACATATCCATTTAATAATTGGTAAGACTGCATGATACATATTCGATTTATAATTTCTCCGTGGTGAATTATAAATACCAGCCGACTTAATACGGTCAAGCCAATTACCTGGGGCCAAACACTACGATACGCCTACCACAACTCAAACATACACCTATACTCAAACGCAATTGCAATCAACTTAATCATTATTCATACGTAGCCAGATTCCATCTATCAAGGGGGCACTAGTATAATGGGGCTCCGTCAAAGTAGGTTCACCTTTTGATCTTAACAATATGCACACACATATACATATATGTATATATATATATATATACAGTGTGAGTCAAAAGAAAGTTTACACCTACAAAATTACTAATTATTTAAAAAATCATCTATGAACAGTAAACTATTATACATCTTATGAAAGAGAGTTTTTTTCCCAAATCATTTGGTATCATTTTTGTGTGGTATGTGTTAATGTTTGGATGAACAGGAGGCATTGTTTGCGAGAGTGCAAAAATCGACTTGCGCCAAAATTTCTAGGTGTAAACTTTTCTTTTTGACTCACACGGTATATATATATATATAAATATTCATAGGCATATATATGTGTGCGGGGTGAGTGTGTTGGTGTTTGTGGGTGTGTATAGTAATTGGATGCACGACATGAAAATGGGGACAAGTCCATAATTGAAATGATTTGGCCTCATTGTTGGCCTTATTTACCCAAGGTAGCCACAATACTATCCATGCAGCTTTTCTCGTCGCCCCTGCAATTTTAATTACCCCAGCTTTGTAACTTTTCCCTTTATACCTCGGTTGGGAGGAAGTGAGGTCAAATCACCTTGCACAATTTGAGCACTGAGCTAGGATTAAAACATGGTGTTTTGTATGAGAAACTTCATCAGTAAACCACAGTGCTCCCATCAAAATATTTTAAAACATTTCTCAAAAAAACCTTGTGTTTACGAGTCCTATACTCAATATGTTTCAAACCATTCTGTATTTATTTGAAAAGGTATTTACTGGACTGAAATTGATAAATTTCTTTGTCCATATATGACGATAAATCAAATACCGATGTGCAGAGATTATCGAAAGCAATGTATCATTCAATTGGTTGATGATCGGTTGGGGAGTGCGTGCCCCGCCCTTTTTCGATTAATCAGTGGCTATTATCTACACATCTTTTTGCGTATAGAAATTAAATGAAGACATCCTACATGATTTATGAATTCTTAAATGCTGAAATGGCTTAAGATGATTTATCGTACATTTTGGACGAAATAATTGGCATTGCTGTATGTTCTTAGTGCGACTTTGAGACAATATAGGAGGGCCTTTAGGGTACAAATATATAACACATTGTAATTTGATACGAACAATTAAAGCCATTTAAAACTGGATCGATTGATTCATTATTATTAGGCCTAACAGTCCAAATTAATCCGTTTACAGTTTTTGATTAATTATAACACGTACAAATTATGATACAGTCTGTTGAACAAAAAGAGCCTGATTTTAATTGATGGGGTCTTTAAAGCTTTAATTAGGTTAATGTTGCTTTTGTTCGTAAAGTCTACTGACCTGCGGTGTAGTTTCTATGTAAACATTTTTTGTTTTCGTCGGCGAAGCGTTTATTGTTGTTGAGCACGTGCATGTCAAGTAGGCATACGAAGTAACTTTGTACTTATTATAATCACATTATTAAGTCTGATTAAGTTATTAATTTGATCGAGGTAAATTCAATTGTAAATGTTTCGTTTACTTAATAGGTGATCTTATGTCATATACCGGTAATATAATCTATAAACCGAATTTACAATATAATAATTGGGGGTGATCAATAATTTTGTAATTCTTCTTATCAATACATTCTAAAAGAGTGTTGGGTAAAATTGTCATCCATGTTGGCTACAGAAAAAGGAAAATATATACATGTATGTTGGTAAGGTTCTGCTCGACGCATGGGAACAATAACTTTACAAAATTTTGAGTCATATTCTGTCCGAGAAACATGTGATTTTCCTCTTCTTTTTTTATTTTTGTTTATCAAACATGGGTAAAATCTGATTCAACATTTTAAAGAATTGATTTAAAAAAAAAAAAAAATTCTGTAATGTGAATACAAGCATGTAACTCTATATTCATTAGTCTATCCTATATATTGTGTAAACAGAGATGGTTCCCTTTCACTCGCCGTAACTCCAATTGTACCCAGACTCGTTTTTATATTAATCTCGATGATTAAAGGCAATTTTTGATGGCTTGCTGACAAACTAAACTTGATCGATCAGTAGCGGGAACAAATTACGCGTAAGGAGATTGATGGCGATGTAGATTTAGTTAAACATTATTTCAGTGTAAAGCAATGTGTCGTATAATAAAAAGATATTTTCCACAATAAAACGACCTTTCCAAAATCCCTTATGATTTCGGTTTATCAAGTGAGACAAAATCCCTTTTGGCCTTTTAGCTGTACAACTGGAGGCTAGTTTATAAATAACGTTAAGGAAGGAAATTGGGCGACAATTTTTTAGTAATTCTCTTGACTTGTTTCGACGGGCCCGCCCCCTCTGGACAAAAAAACACGTAAATTTTACATGAGCGAAATTGGTCGGTGCCATTTGAAAATTTCGAGGGCAAAATTAATTTGTGTTTTAGTGCTTACTACACCCCCCCCCCCCCCCCGCTGGGCGAAATATTGGTCGGCGCTTTTTCAAATTTCGGGGGCAAAATGAAGAAAAAAAATGTTAGTGCTTACTACACACCCCTCTCCCTACTGACCGAAATATGAAATATTGTTCGGCGCCATTTACGAAATTTTGGGGGGCAAAATGAAATATATGTTTTATCGCTTTACAGATATATAATTACCCGAGCCATTGGATTCAGACTTGTCGCACACAATGTCTACGCATTTCCCACTCATGGGGAAACATTGTACAGACGACCACAATGCTAAGCAAACTACGCTGACTTTTGCATCATATCGGGCATCGAACATGAGATTCGAACCCTCAACAGTTGGATTGAGAGTCAAATGAATGAACCACTGCACCACGACACCTTCGTATATTGCCAAACAGACAAACCACAGTGCTGCTGTTTTTAACATCCCAGACAGCAGTTCCAATAACCAAACTAACCGTGCGAGACGAAATGGCGATAACTTTAGCATATCACGTGCGAGACGAAATAGCGATAACCTTAGCATATCACGTGATATAAAAGTACGCACTCTCATTGGCTAAATCGCCACAACAGTCAGACGGCGGTGTGAACATATAGTATTTTCCACTAATCACATGAATAAGATGCAGATTTCAGCATCCCGCTCTTCTGGGAATAGTTCAGTTGCTGCACCAATTCCAAGCTGAACGGATCGACTAGAAATCAAACTGGATCGTGAAAGTGTCTATTTATTCTATTTATGAGCTGCGCCGCTTGAAAACCAACTATTTATTCATTTTTTCGGATATCGTTTGCTCTTAGTTCTAGCGAAACTCGATTGATTGTTACACCGCATGTATTCTTTTGGTTTTATCTGTATTTGTTTGATTTCAATTTTGACGAACATCGCGAGCTCTAAAAAATACACTTAAATTATCTCACACCGGGACTGATATCAATCTACCTACTTAATTTACTGGAGTTTACAAGGTTTCAGGAGAGAGTCTTTTTCATCAGCGTTCTTTTGCACGTGGCACCTGTCAATCTACATGTGTGAGATTTCCATGCAATCACCATGACTGGAACAATCTCAGTTCGTCTGAGAGTATGCCTCGTTTCGTTGGGATTTTTCGCTATGGTAAGCTTCATATAATCAATTTATTCATTTATTTATTCATTAATGGTCTAATGCAGCCAGTGGTTGAATTGTTCACCATTTAAAAATATCGAATAGGGAAAAGAGTTATCGAAGAATCTATGCCGAGCGGTTCGCAGGAAGCCATTCTATAGGAATTGAAGAAAGCTGTATTACACATTTAAGAAACTGTTTAAGAATAAACTGAAGAACAATGTAAAAGTAATAAGAGAACAAATTATGGAAAAGTTAGAAAATTTGCAAAGTACAAATTCACGTGACTGACGAAATATGATTGATGAATTTAATGGACTACACATCATTTACAGGATGAAATACTACACGAAACATATATTAAGTTGGATTTGCTATTACCACATTAGAGGTATTAATTTTTTTCAAAAAATTAAAACTAAATGAGGTATCGGGCTGTGAACAAATTTTTAAAGAAATGCTTAGAGCCGACAAATACCATTCTCAACGATACTAGAAAACCTATGATACTAATAAGCAGAAGATTTCCTAGTAAATTGTCAAAAAGCTATATTATTTTATATCCTGCATCAAAAATTTGTTGGCTTTTGAATGGTTGAGAGCTTGTCACATGACCATAATTATTTGAACTATTTTTTAAAAAGTACTATATTAGAGTACTATTTGGGATTACTATTTGGGAGAAAGAAAAAAAATGTGAATTTTCTTTTTGAATTGAATTTTTTTTCTTTTCAAATCTTAATTTAATGAACATTTTTATTTTTTTTTTTTGATGCAGGATATAAAACAAATATACCATGCCTTCTATTCGAGGTACTGGTTAAAATATGGGCCTCGGTGACTACAAAAGTACCATTTGCTTCGGGGCTGCGCGCCTCAGCCAATAGTACTATTTGAGTCGCCTCTTGCGCATAGTTTTAACCAGAACCTCTCAAGACAGTGTATATTTGTATACTATTGTAGGGGGTTGTCGAACCGATCCCTCTAATTATAAGGGCATCTCCCTCTCGAGCTCTGTTGGCAAACTATTTTTTATTTTTTCGAACAGTCGTCTGGTTACATATTTAGTAGAAAATAAACCATGTATGTCCCAAACCAAACAGGCTTCAGGGAAAACAATAGTACTTTGGATCATATATTTACAATGAGAACAATAGTCGAAGATGAAACGGAAATTAAAAATCTTAAAGGAGCTACACAAAGAAAATTCACTAACAACTGATAATTAGAACAAATTACATATGGATGGAAAGATTTTCTCTTGAAAAACACGAATAATTTGCTGAGAAATCATATAGATATCATGGAAAGGCGTAAAATGCAATTTTTCAAGACCCTTCTTAGACCCCCAAGCGCCCCCGAACGTAAGCTAAGCACACGAGCGTGGCGAGCTCTGAATAGTGACGTCACACACTGGACAAACAGCTCAGTACCGGCCGCCTACCGGAGTCGCACGTGTTTTAGTCTGCAGCTAGCCAGCCGTGTCCCGTGTGTGACGTCACAAATATTGACGCTCTACAAAGGACCGCTGAAGGCAGAAAATCTGGATCTCGAAACTAACATTTTTGAGAGTTGATTACTGCGGGCCCCAAACATATTTTGAAGAGGAGAGTTGTTGTATTTGATCAGTAAGGCTTCCCCTTTGCAATGACATGAGTTTTGCATCAATTCAAAACTCTTTTGATTCTTCGTGTGTCTACTTTAAAGAAATATATGATACTCAATTTATAATGGATTTAAACAGTGATTACGCATACGGAGAGGAATACAATAATTGAGAACAAATACACTGTTTACACAAAACATAAAGAAAGAGAAAATTGTAACTTTTGTATAAAGCAATAAATTATGTTACAATATTTGCCGATTTATAATAAGTTCACATAACGCCCGAATAATTTACCCCTACATCTATGTACTTGCAATGATGATTATATTTGGAAAATTGGAGACGAAGATCACGCCATCATGGATTGTACAAAACTAAGTCCCCAGAGGGAAATATTATTTGAAACTAGAAGATATTAGCGTCATTTGTAATTCTATCAAATATACAAGATTTTTTATATCTGAAAAAGGAGAATTTTGAAAATGTTGTGCGTTATGAAACTAGATGTTTATAAAGTTATTTGTAATGATAATGAAAAAAATAAAATGTGTTATATCTGTATGTGTAGGAATGTGAAAATTTTGTTCAGGTCAGAAGAAAAAGAATTGCTAAGATTACTTTTTGTTTGTTAGTTATCGTAACAAAATGTCATTATACCTTGTGACGATGTTTTTTTTAATTTATTTATTTATTTTCCACATATGGAAAGGATCACCCTTGTCAGCTAAAAGCTGGTCTTCAAAGGGGTCCATCCACAAGATAAAAATACAAATTGTTGATAAAATACATTTGAAATATGATTACAATGATAAATAAGCAAACAAAAATAAACAAACTAAATTATTATATATACATTAAGAACAACAGAAATGTGCAGGATAGGGGAAAGAAAGAAACAAGGAATAGAGAGGCGAGGGAGAAAACCAAGTATAAATTGTTGCGTATAAAACAACGTTATTTCAATGAATTCGAATTCAAATGCAAACACATTAAGAAATAAATTTGTTTCATATATTTACGAATCCTTCACGGCCTCATTTCCTGGATACGAATTCCTATATTTTATAAACAGAAATTAAAGATTCCCTTTTTTTTAACACTATGCACTATGCATTGATGTTTTTTCTCTGTAATTCTTTTTACAATGGTATGTTGGATTCATTTCTCATGCATATTTCACAGTGACGTATGGGCAACAATGTACATTATGTTAATCACCACCTTTACAAAGCTCCATGTCAATTGTGTTTATAGCTTCAAATATTTCCAATGCATGAGTTTCAGTAGTTCAATACTTTCATAAAACAGCTTACATGAGTCATCCCTTACAACAAATGTGATAGGTCAAAGAAAATGAAATTCACATTTATATATACTGAGTAGATGACAGCACAACGATCTTAGGCCTAAACATGTCAAATATATTAATGCCAATGTTTTGGATATGTAGACTACCTAGGTCTTGCCTGACAGGTTACCATAAATAATCATTATTGATGCGTCATTTTCTGCTCAAAATGTCCATGTAAAATTTAATAAAACTAAAAAAAGAAAAAATCACCTGATCTCGATAAGTACTCTATATCCCAATTATTGTGATAACTGAACAAAAAACGATATACTTACAATGCAGCTCACAATACACAATGCAGTATGTGTGTGCATGTGTGTTTGTGTGGCAACAATTAAACTCCAGGGAAAGGGGCATATTTTCTCTTAACACGTTTAAGTTTAAGTTCTCAATTACCTTTATTATTATTTTTTTTTTGGTGGGGGGGGGGGGGGGGTCCAGTGTGCCGGCTGAAACCATTGTTGTTAAGGCTCATGAAAGACCTATTGTTTTTGTCATAATTTTGCTTCAGATGCAGGGACTACCGAGATGCAAGTCGCTGTGCTTAGAACTGCGTCTAGGTAAGATCTTGATATTCTTGAACTCACTAGTGTGTTAAACAGAAGGGTGAGTTCTGGCAAAGGTGAAAATAATTTGTGAGCTTTTTCATTATTTTGATGTTAGTGTGGAAGAGTTTCACTAATATGTAAACTAAAAAAGGATTGCTCTTTGTATATGCCCCCATATTTGATAGATGAAAAGTAACAGTTAAAGGTTGCGGACCACAACTTTTATGCCTCGTGTTTGTGTAGTCCCATATACACATTTCTGTGTTCAGTGCATGACTCTAACAAAGACTGAGCCAATATCTTTTCATTTTGATGATTCCAAAAACCTCACAGTATAAACAAATACCTAATTGCTGTATACTTAATCAAATTTTCTAATTGCTTCCACGCAGTTTCTTTCATATTGCCATGGCATGACCAGAACTCATCCATATCTTTAAACCATTTTCTTGGATTATGAATAATTAAACAAACAAAAAAGTCTTTCAGGGCGTATTCAAAACATGACACCCAACTACAATATCACACTTCTATGATTGCCATTATCATGTTAATAAAAGGGAGATCCAGTTATGAATAGAAGCTACAATAAAGAAAACGCTGATGCTTTTTCCCAATTTAATCTTCGACTTTGAAGGACGATAGCATTTTATTTGATTCAAGAAATCTTATCAAACGGACTTACCCTCTGTAAATTTGAAAACTGAATCAAAATTAATTCTTATACTGCCTTATTAATGTACATCACTCAATTTTCGGACAGAAATAGCATTGCTTCTGTATTGCATAATGATGAACGTTTTGTTGTATGAGTGTGTGATTTTGATTTGCTATCACTGTGTAATATAAATGGTTATTTATTTTCTTTTTTGTTTAATCGAGTATCCTACTTTATGACCATTTTTAAAGTGTGAACATTGTGCAGTTAGTCCCTGTACTACTACTATCTATTTTAATGAACCACATTGAATTAGAAATTGAATTTAATCCACGATATTCCCTGAGGCTGATGTTAGTTTGTATTTCTATTTGCGTACCTTTGAATTGCACGTAACTTTTGTTGTTGAATTTTCTAAAAGAAAAACAAGGTACATTGTTACCTGTGAAAGGTAAACGGTAAAAAAAAGATTGCAGGTTGGATGAAGGTACCCCTCCCCGTGTTAGTTGTCGCTACCGGTGACTGGCTACATAATCGGAAAGACTTTCGTAAAAGTCAACTTGAGGGCAATTTCCATAACGGTAATACGTACTATATCATTGTCATGCTTGCGTATTTCAATAGGTGAATTAGAGGTCAGTGGCGTAATGAGCAAAAACTTTTTTGGGGTCAGAACAAAATCCTTATCACCACCAAGTAGCATTATGCAGGGGAGGCAGAGCCTCCTAAAATAAGGTGGGGGCACCAACAAAAAAGGGCACTTTCTGGAAAAAGGGGCACCTACAAAGGGAAACATTAACAAAATTGTGATTAAACTACCAGGGATGATATCAAAATTAATTTCTTTCTTTACGTGGTACAACATATTCCTTAATTAAGCCACACATCTTCAGTTAGGTGTGATGCGACCGAGCAACATTTTAAGATTTGTGAGGTCCCAGTGCAAAAAAATTACATGTTATAAAGAAGACCCCCTGAAACAAACCTGATGCGTATGAGGCACAATATAATGAAGACTGAAAAGTTCTTTTATAAGTATCATAATTATAACATCTATAAATGTGAGCGAGCGTATCGAGCGATCTCTTGGGGAAAAAAAGGGGCTCTAAGTCGTCTTGAATTAAGGGTGCAAGTTATGGAGAAAGGAAAAATTAGGCACTTATCAAAGGGAAAAGGACAGTTATTAGAAAAAAAAATGAAAAAGGGAAATTATCAGAGCCTTCAGAGTCGAAAATGGTACTTCTTGCACCTGAAAAGGGACACTCAACAGAAATGAAAAAAGGCACCTTTGAGAATGGAAATGGGGAATCTGTTAGAGAAGAAGGGCACTGTATCAGATTTTAATAGGGGCATTCATCAGATGTTAAAAGGGGCATATTGAAAAGGGGGATGGGCTCATATAAAAAAGGAAAAGGGGCTCTCATCCGAAGGAAATATGGTACTTATTAGAAAGGAAAAGGGGCACGTGTCAAAATAACAGGGGCACTTATCAGATGTGATAAGTGGCATTTACGAGAAAGTGGTGGGAAAATACACTTAAAAAGGATATGGGGCACGAGTCAAAGTAAAGAAGGGCAAAAATATCAGAGGTGAAAAGGGGAATTTCTCGCTCCTTAAAATACATACTCAACGGAGATGAAAAGGACAGTTATTAGAAAAGATAAGGGGCTCTTGTCCCATGTAAAAAGGGGCTTTTTGTGGGTACCTGAAAAAAGTGAGTGTGACAGTGCCCCCCCCCCCCCACCCACCGGGATTGACACTTCTGGCATAATGGTCAAAACTGGAAGATAAAACCCGGAAAATCATCTCATTTCAGCAACATTTGTAAATCACTGGCATCTAATTAGAAATAAACAACGTTTGATTTTATTTGGGGTTTCAACTGCCCCAAGCCCCTCCCATCAGTATGCCAGTGTTACAAGTTCATCTTAGTATTTATTTATTAATAATATAAGCAGGAAGGTGAGATGAACATATTAATTGGTTAAATGGTTAATCACAATAAACATGAGCGATTACAATGTCAAAATGTTATACCTTCCTTATTTATTTTACTATGGGAATTTACTTGAAATATATTCTTCTATTAAAAGTAAATGCATTCCAGGATGGAATTTACCTATAACAATTAATGAATAAGCGTGTTAAGTCGTGAAAGGAAATATATTTAAATTACCACTTAAAAGGTTTGTTATGACCGAGAATGATTATTCAAGCAATTTGATGAATTTGCTGCGGAAAAAACGCATTTGATTACGACATTACGCAGACTATTATCGGGTGAATTGAACGGAAATCTGACAAAAATGTATGAGCAAGTTGAACGACCATCGACATATTTGAAAGAAAAATTACTAAAATCAGTTTAGCATTTCGTTTGTTGAGAACGAGAACGTTGTTAACTCTATTATACTATATGAGTTAATGCCCTTCTTGCTCCCATCAGTCGGTTTGAAAGAAAATATATTCAGATTACCACTATAGTAGTAGAATGGATAGTAGCAGTTGTATTAGATTTGCAATAATACTACTTGTAACAGTAAATCGACATTCATTATTAAAGAAGTTGTTGCTTTTATTTCAGTATTAGAATTTGTGGTGAACATATTCTTTAGACAAAGTAAATACATGTCTTGCATTAAACATATTCATAATCCAGATTGAGCTTAATCATTATACACTTATATCGTAAACAGTTTAAAAAAAAGGGAAACAACGACATTAAACAAATAAACAACAAATAATCTATAAAAAAAATAAAAAATCCCTAACAGAGCAAACAAAGACGAAATAAATCTCCCCCCGCCGAAAAAGAGCTCCCCCACAACAACAAATGAAAAAGAAGCAATAAATAAATTAAAAAAAAAAAAAAAAAAAAAAATCAGGGTAAAATAGACGTCCATTTTCAGGTTATTATTTGTAATAACAGGTACATTCTTGTGTAACTTTATTCTAGTGTATAATTTAATTCAGGGCGATACCTCATCAGCCCTTTAATTGAAAAAACGAGAATAAACGCTGTATAATATGTGCAGTAATCTTCCCTCCAATCCTTTGATGAATTGGCTTTTCACGAACAAGCGGTTGGCTCAGTCGGTATTAAAGCGTCTGCCTGTCGAAGCAAAGTTCGAAACTAACCCAGGCGGATAAATGGCGTCTACGTTGTGTGTTAACGTGCCCCTCCCCTATTTTATAGACGTAGGCTATGTTACAGTGGAAAACATTAAATCCCTCTGAAAGGACGTTCATTGGAGGCCCCGTGTAGTGGAGAGCCACCGCATTTACAAGTTAAGAACCCATTGTACTATTCGTACAAGAGTAGAGGGAAACACCAGTGTAGTGGTCAACCTACACAACCCCAATTCAGTTCTCTTTTCGCCTCCCAGGCACAGGTGACGCCAAATACATAATAATAATAATAATAATATTGTAGAGGTTTTTAAGTCGTTTGAGAAGTCTTTTTCTCAGCCCTGTCCAAAATTTTCGCTCATTACGCCATGAGTATTGTGTTACTAAACTCTAGCTTGGTTCTCTTTGAATTGTTCCAATTGTACTTCCATGCCGTACTTTTACCAGTCCTCTGAATGCAATTAAATAGTAGATTGACCATTTAGGTTATGGAAATTAAATTAAATTTGCTCTGTTCTTACCGGGCAGTCAATGGGTGTAGTAGGTAGACTACCTAACGGATTATGCAATTATGTTTTTTTTTTATTTTAAAAATCATATTTGTTAACTATGATGATACTGATAATATTCGATATGTGAAAGTGCCGAATTAAAATATATACCGGTATAACAGGAGCAATGATATTAAAATATTCATGTAAAAAAACAGTAATACGAAATGATAATGATAATAAAGATGATGATAATGATCAAAATTATAATAATGGTAACAATGATGAAAATGATAACAATGATGAAAATTATAACAATGATGAAAATGAAAAAGAATCATTAATTAATAATAACATCAAGTTAATAATACCAATCTTAAAACCTTTGTAAGAATGAACCCATGAATGTTTAATTTTTTTCATAAATTTTAATTTTCCTCACAGATACTGGGGAAAATCCGTGCCGTCCGAAATTCCCTGCGTGTTCAGACACCACCCAGGTCACCAGTGCTACCGTGACGGTCACCTCGGATGACGGGAATGGTGGGACTATATCGAATGTGGATGCCACGGAGGCAGCTAACAACATTGTTAACTGTGGTGACACCTATTCCTGTTTGAGTCTGGCCTATATCCTACTAGCTAACTACTCTACCCAGTACTGCTTGGGGTTTTCACCAGGCACCACACCCTACGTGCTCCACGGTTACTTCTTTATCGATGCAGCCGTGTCTGTAGAATACACAGGTGATATAGGCATATTTATTTTATCAAGAAATTAAGTGGTGAACTGTCGGCTCGTATAATATTCACGAAGGTGTACAAAGTTGAACCTGTTTCAACTAAGATCCCCAGATCTATTGTAAAACCAGTTTGTCAATATACATAGGTCTATATAATCTATCCAATAACCACATTTAAATCAGTCGAAAGAGCGCATTCCTCGCTCTTTTTCTCGTCCTCCAGCTCTAGTTTTTATTCTCGTCCATCCCTTCACCCTCACCCCCAAAATATATACCCTCTTTTATTCCCCGCTATCTGTTCCTTGTCTCTTCTTCTTACCCTCCTTCTGTTTTCTCTTCTCCCCTCCATTCCTCTCCTCTCTCCAATGCTTCCGTTTTTCCTATATCTTGTCCCTCCTCTCCTTTCAACTACACCTTACCTTTCATTTCTTTCTCCCTTTTCTCTCCCCACCCTTCAATCTTACCTTGCTGTCCAATTCCCTTTCCCCCGCTTCCCGACCACTTTTCCCCATCCTCCACTCTTCGCTTTATACAGTGCGTCCCAGAAAAAACGAAACCGAGAAGTATCGATGTTCTATCATAACTTAATCTCAATTATAATTAATGAATGATACATATTTGGAAAGCTTAGAGTCTCTTCTTTCGTGTGATGCTACTCAGATAATGCATATGTATCATTCATTAATTATGGTTGTGATTTTAAGTTATGATAAAACATCGATACTTCTCGGTTTCGTTTTTTCTGGGACGCACTGTATACCGTCCCTTTTATATTAGCTACTTTCTCCAATTCCTCCCCTTTCCCTCCCTTCCCCATGTGTCTCTCTTATCTTATTCAGTCATCCCTTTTTTTCTTCTAACCCCGTGTCCACACACAACATTTTCCGTGATTAGGCGTGATTAGTTATACCGTTTCGGGATAGTTATACCGTTTCGCGATAGTTATACGATGAAATTGTGAATGTGGACGCTTACTAACGATACGTCGTTTAACGAAACGTCGTTTAACGAAACGATGCCCAAACATGCGTTTCGTTTATACGACGTATAAATAATCACGTCTAATCACGGAATATGTTGTGTGTGGACGTAACTAGTATAACTAGTAGAACTAGAACGGTATAACTGGGCGGGGCTTAACGTGACCTCGAGCGAAAGGAGAACTGACCTCTCATTTCCGCTTCCATTTCATGATCGCAGTAGCAAACTGCGCACCTATACGATATTTCGCTGTAGATTTTCAGGATTACTTTCTTCTGTGTGTGGACATCCTGGAATTTATACGATGATTTTTTTTATACGTCGTTTCTTGTGTGTGGACACCCTGAAATTTATACGATGATTTTTTTTTTTATACGACGTTTCGTTATAGAGTTTCGTAATAAATTGTTTTGTGTGTGGACACGCTGTATCCCTTTCCTTTCCATTCTTATCTACCCGGTCTCCACACACAAAACATTTTCCCCGTGTCCAC
This sequence comes from Strongylocentrotus droebachiensis, assembly GCA_035222895.1. NCBI lineage: Eukaryota > Metazoa > Echinodermata > Echinoidea > Camarodonta > Strongylocentrotidae > Strongylocentrotus > Strongylocentrotus droebachiensis. The sequence goes on from JAVYIG010004834.1 coordinate 109,863, forward strand.
ACACAACATTTTCCGTGATTAGTTATACCGTTTCGGGATAGTTATACTGTTTCGCGATAGTTATACGATGAAATTGTGTGTGTGGACGCTTTCTAACGATACGTCGTATAACGAAACGTCGTATAACGAAACGATGCCCAAACATGCGTTTCGTTTATACGACGTATAAATAATCACGCCTAATCACGGAATGTATTGTGTGTGGACGTAACTAGTATAACTAGTCGAACTAGAACGGTATAACTTGGCGGGGCTTAACGTGATCTCGAGCGAAAGGAGATCTGACCTTTCATTTCCGCTTCCATTTCATGATCGCAGTAGCAAACTGCGCACCTATACGATATTTCGCTGTAGAGTTTCAGGATTACTTTCTTCTGTGTGTGGACATCTTGGAATTTATACGATGATTCTTTATACGACGTTTCTTTTGTGTGGACACCCTGGAATGTATACGATGATTCTTTATACGACGTTTCGTTATAGAGTTTCGGGATAAATTGTTTTGTGTGTGGACACGCTGTTAATCCCGAAACTCTATAACAAAACGTCGTATAAAGAATCATCGTATAAATTCCAGGGTGTCCACACACAAGAAACGTCGTATAAAGAATCATCGTATAAGTTCCACGATGTCCACACACGGAAGAAAGTAATCCTGAAACTCTACAGCTAAATGTCGTATAGGTGCGCAGTTTGCTACTGCGATCATGAAATGGAAGCGAAAATGGCAAGTCAGGTCTCCTTTCGTTCGAGGTCACGTTAAGCCCCGCTCAGTTATACCGTTCTAGTTCGACTAGTTATACTAGTTACGTCCACACACAATACATTCCGTGATTAGGCGTGATTCTGTATACGTCGTATAAACGAAACGCGTGTTTGGGCATCGTTTCGTTATACGACGTTTTGTTATACGACGTATCGTTAGTAAGCGTCCACACACACAATTTCATCGTAAAACTATCCCGAAACGGTATAACTAATCACGCCTAATCATGAATAATTTGTGTGTGGACACGGGGTTACTATCATGGCTTATCTTCCCGTTCTCCCACCACCCTGCTCTGGCACTGCTCCCTTTCACCCCTTCCTCCCAATTTCAGCCACCTCTCCCTGTTTTCCCACATCATGTTATGTATTCTGTCCCCTATAGCCTATCTTCACTCCCCTTCATTCCCTTTCAATGTCCCGATCAGTTTCATACCTTTCCTTCCGTCTTTCCCCAGCCCTCTCTATCCCCTCCTCCCATTCACCCTTCGTTTCCTTTCCTCTGTATTCTGTCTTTCCGCCCACTTCCTTTCCTTCGCATTTCCTCTTTCCCGGTCTCCATCAAGTAAGAAATCTACAACTCTTAGTATATTAGGTGAAAAGAGAAACGGTTGCATGCAGCTACGTTGTGTGACACCTACATATTATGTACAATACTTGCAATTTGGAAGGAGAGAACGTTGGTCAGCTCGCTTTGTGCAATGTAGCAATTCTACTGCTTGTGATCACTTTGTACAGATATAACATGGTATAGACAGGGATTATTGTTATTCAGGTGCTTGTCCGTAGTCTTTTATTCACTTTCTCTTTTGAATAATTATCTTTTGCTACATTTTGAATTTAATTTTCGGAAAGAGCTTTAACAATTATTTAGATGATTATGTTGCCAGCTATTGAAAGAAATTGTGATTATTCTCATTCTTCGTTTATTATTCATATATGCTTGATGTATTAGTGATTATAATTTGTGATACAAGATCATATATCAAGCTGACAAGCACAAACTCAAAGTCAAGGACTAACCCATTTAATCAAGATTACAATTAATTTTATACTTTTAATAACTTCAATAGGTTTTCCAGCCGAATTCGTCAAATCAACAGTCCATTTCATAAACGTTTGTTCCCGCAAATTTTGGCTGCTCATTGCTCTCATGCTTCAATCTTGTACTTTTTCACTCGATCTTATTTTCTGTCACCATGTCGCCAATTTCCTTACTTTTACATTCAAATTAGGCATGACAGGACAGGTATCATTCACATTCGAAATGGGTAATCGTCATTTAATTTCACAGATGTTGACTGGAAGATGGATTTTTGTTTAGCCTTATCCGGTATTCATTTTCGCCAACGGGCAGCTACTTCCTATGTTGATCATTCAATTCAGAATATGATTTATAGTTTTTTTCTTTTAAAAGCCTGACGCTTGCTTTTCGACAATTAATTCAAATTTTCTTTCCACTTTTATTTTACTTCGCAATGAACACTATTCTCATTTTTCTCATACATATTCTTCTATTATTCTTTTTGTTCTTTATTTTCGTTCAGTAACCTCATAAAAAACTTGTTATCTTTGGTATTCCTTCATTTAACCTTTCAATGTTAACCATTCACATTCGATTGTTATATTGATGTACTTTTGTTTGGATAATAAAGTTCAAACTCAAAATCAAACTCAAATTCAACTCATTTATTTTCGTATATTATTTGTATAGTTCATTTGTATAGTCTTTCATAATAAACTTGTAACCGGGGGGAGTAATATTATAGGTATTTCATTTTGGCCCTATCAAAAATAATTTTATTCAGTGGTTGTAATGCCGTGCTTTACATTTCCCTTATAGTCTATTTTTTTATCGTGGTAAATCCCACGACAAGCCACAAAGAGCACAGTGACCCCTTTCCTGACGACTATTATCGGTGTAAAGAGAGCTACATGCTAATCACGTTTTAAATTAATTTCTTCATGGAAATTTCAGACACGCAGAAAGGATAACAATAAATCACTTATTCAGTAGGCTTGCGGATGCACCATGTGAGATGGAGGGAGGATTGAGGAGTCCTGAAAAGGACTCTCGGTAATCTTTCTTGAGGGTGTGTAGTCCTGAAAAGGACTGTTGGTGTAGTCTTGAAAAAGACTGTTGGTTATCTTTCTTAGTATATATTTTTAAGGAGAACTATAGCGCTTGGAGAGGATGGGTGGCGGGAGTGGCTCGATGTTTCGAACAGGTTGACTATCCATCGTCAGGAGTCCGCAGTCTGTCCGGCGCGAATGGGAATGCTCCTTCCACGTTTTACACGAAATTGAAAGTCTGTTATACAATTTTTTATGACATAAGTATGAAATAGCATCCTCCTAAAATTTAATTGAATGAGAAAAATTGCCTTTTAAATTATGATCTACGTTTTCAATCAATTCAGCACAAAAGTGAATGAAAATTCAGTAAGGATGATAATTTTGCGAAGTTGGCTGGAAATACCTACATGTATTATGTTACTTAAGTTTTCATTTTTTATGAAAAACAACACATTAAACGCATTTTTTAAGATGCCATGAAAGGGTAAATTTGAATTGAAAGTAAGTCTACATATATTGCATTAACTGCAAGGGTTTTGCTATTCCAATAGAATACACCAGTTATTGCGGATAACATGGTGTTCGGGAAATACTGTAAATGCGGGTTGGTATTCTTAATTTGTTGTTGTTGTATGTTTGTCTGATTCCAATAGGAAGCTCAGAGAGTTCACCATTCAATGCTCCCTTCGTTGGGCATTTTAGTAACGGTAAATGGCAAGGCTCTCCTTCTTGTATATCATTGGGTGCAACAACACCGGAATCTGGATTAAACCTACCACAAGAGGGATCGACGATATCTGATTCGGGTTTTCCTTGCAGCGATAAAGGCACGACGTCAACCGTCTCACCAACAACAGACGGCCCCGATACTACTACAACCAATGCACCTGACACAAGTACATCACAGCCAACGACAACTGAACCTGCAACCTCCACTTCGCCAGTAAATATTACAACTAAAATATCAACTAGACTTTAATTCGTCACTTTGACGATTTAGGTGATACGTTTGCTAATGTTTTACATGATGAAGAATGCATTTTCACGATTGTCTTATAAAATGCTCCTTACATAATGGTCTCTCCATATGTCAATTTTAACTGTGTAGCCTTGATCATTATAGATCTATAAAAGATAGATTGAGACAATATGACCATTGACGGTTTACGATAACCAATAACACCTTTGAATTTGACAACAAAAAGAATGCATTTTCCCAATTTCGTCTGGTTTCTGGAAATGTTCCACCCATCATGTTCTACCTATATTGTGCTGAGTAAAGATTCGATCAGTTATTTTTTGCCAATACAAGAACTGGGTGACATAATGCCCATGTTCCCTTTTAAGCTCATTTTATGTATGTTATTACCAGAGAAAAAGAGAAGTCAGTCAGTCACTCAATAGTGTCTGAAAGTAAAGTCTAGAAAGTAAATGGGTTTCCTTGCATAATTTGAATACTAAGACACCGCTAACGTTTAAATTTCACAAATAGGACGTACGTGACATATTCATAATTCCTGCAAAGTTCTGAATAATTTGCAATGCCAACATTCAATTGAAATTTGTGACATCCGATTAAAAACATAAGACACAAATTTGATAGCCCATAGTCTCATCTATAACATACCAAAATTCGGGATAAAATAGAGCACAAATAAGCTAGATAGTGCTCACAGGTGAATGTCATGTAGATTCGTGATGTGAAAAAAATTGACCTTCCTTAGACATTACACGTAAATTAAGAAAATTCTGACATGTGGCCTTTAATTGAATTTTGTACTATGATGACGTCAGTAATTTTTTTTAGCGTGTCTTGATCTTGTAGACAATTGCCTCGACTACAACATATCAAAAGTAAGAAGAAAGTCGATGAATATTAAGAAAATTATACAAAATTTTCCATAGATATAATGACGTCATAATTTGGGATTTTTTTTTGACTTCCAAGGCCATTATGATGACTTCGAGATGTACTTAATGTCCAAATGAGATATGAAATCCTATCTCCGACTCATACTCTATCCTAATATAAAAAACGAATGGGGAGTCTCTAGGCATACCAAATAGCTATAATGGACTTGTTATAGGCATGTTTTTGCCAATATACGTACGGACGGTTATCTTGAACAGACGCTCATTCAGTTATTAATAGTGATCAAGATATAAACATGGTACGAAATTGTTCGGAAAAAATGAGGAATATCCTGTCAAAAATTGTTTGGGAAGAATTATTTTGCGTTCAGCCATGACGAAAACGCGCAAAAATGCGCGTTTGCGCGATTTTTTATGAAATGCTTATAATGGCCTAAAAGCGTGTGCAAAAAAAAATTATAGACGATTTTGAGCATGTTTACGCGCATTTATTGGCCTGAAATTGACCAGACAGATATGATCATGATAAATATGAATGAGAAATGACTTTCTGTTATGAAGATAATTATGATCATGAGTTGATTTTCACAAAATGGCGCCTGGATGACGTCACAATGACTTTGAGTCTCTGAAAAGTCACGCAGTTCTAAGTTCTTAGATCTAGCATCATGGCAAGTTTCATGATAATGGCTTTATTCAGTCTTGAAATATCCTGCGAATAAATTCGAGGAAGAATAAATAAATAAAAATCTTGACGAAATCAATAGGTGATACGTATAACTACGTACGTATAACTACGTACGTATCACCTAATATATAATACTCTTTTCTATCACATTTGAAGTAAATAAAAAAATAAAGTTCAACACCAGTGGTGTGTCTACGCTTGGGGAACTTGAAAGGGGCGAAACATGCACAACTAAGAGCGTTTGAATGTTTGCCCCGGATGCCAAAGTCCCTAGATACGCTTTGAAACGAAGTTTGCTACCACAGTGTGCCGTATTGTGCTAGGCAAGTCGTGTCATTTTGACAACAATAAACAATTAATAATTACAGTCAACAATACAATACGCAACATGTAGTGTCGAAAGTTCAGTTTACTATATCATGGGCGCCCTGTTACACATACTGTCACGCCACGTTAAAGCCAAAGTAAAGCACTCTTCACGCACTGTCACTCATTGGCACACTTCTTTCTACTCTTTTTTAATCTTAAATTATTGTGCCAATAATTCACGAGTTGTCCAAAAAAGTGGTCGGACAGTCAATTAGTGTCCAATTTTAAAGATTTTTGGGGTGTTTGATATTAAATATTCAAGCAAAAATAACATACCGTCTAATACTTTTGATGTCATACTACTTTTTATAAAATATCAAAAATTACAACAAAGTTTAGATCTTAATACTTATCTTCTATTCGCAAAAAGAAGTGTGGTGAAGGTCATGGGTCGTTATAGAGACTAAGCATAAGAAAAAAAATCGCGAATCCTCAAAATAGTTTTGACAAATTTGGTTCTATATGGGCTGGATTGATGAAAGTGACCCGGCTTGGCCATTTTTCAAAGGTCTGTGGACTAGTCTTACGGCTAGTGTTATGCTGAAAACCATTTTATGAATGAACAGAAGGTCTCAGTATTTAGCGGTAAAATGTGATTTGATGTACTGTGTGTGTCAGTGGCGGATCCAGGGGGGGGGGGGCCGAGCCGCGCCTGGTGTGTGTGTGTGCGTGTGTGGGTGGGGCGGGGGTACGCATTTGTGTGTGTGTATGTGTGTAAACCCGTCTACGGTACCAAAGTGAGGACACTCGTAAGAACTGTCCTTAGAGGACCCAAAGCAAACCGGGGACATTCTCGGTTTCAGAACTCTGTAAACGCTTTAAAATGTAATTGCATTTAGTACAGGGTTGGGTTTAATAATCAGATCAGATAATTCCATGACTATTCATTAACTATATATTTTTCTCTTTTTCCATGACCAGAACAATACCGTTTTGGTATGGGATCTGGCATATAAGCCTATAATATAGAAATACCACGCCCATTGTCATGAAGGGTTCCACCCTTGATCAATTTCTATGACTACCCATTACTTTCCAGAAGAATTTATATTTCCTTGACTGTGGAAAACATATGAATTTAGGTGCTACGTTCACAGTATGCCCTCTCTTATTCAGGAGACGGTTACATTGCCGGATGTTATATCCCCGACAAAGACAAAATGTGTCCTCAAATACACACGTTTCCATTAATGAGTCCTCGACTTATACCATAGACGTGTATTTACACCCACACACACAAGCACACACCCATACATCAGCAGGCACACGCACACGGACAAATAAATCTATTCCTCTACTTATGTATTATATTTCATGAGAAAATGACCTCTCAAGTTTTTAGAAATTACAACAATTACCAACACGCAAATCTGATCTGTCGGTGTATACATTTAAATAGGTATATTTTTTTTCACTTCACTTCATATGAAAATTATGAAAAATTTGATCCATGAAATTTTGATTTACTTTAATTATTATTCATAACAAATATGTCGTAAAAATTCTAATTCTACACCGGACTAATTTTTATCATGATTTCACGTAATTGTTTTCAATTTTTACAACTGAAGTATTTGGATGCCATAAAGTAGACAAAAGCTGAGCAATTAAAGTGTACCAATCACCTATAAATATTGTGTTTTTTGAGTATGTAGTTCCATGTCTTTATACTTTATTGAAATATGAGCTTGAAACATCACTTCTGTAAAGATATTTGCAAGTTTAAATACACTTACAAATAGCATGAACACGACCTGTGAGTAGACAATTTAACGACCCCTTTGGCGCTCTCATAAAGTAGGGTCCTCACGGAACCCAAGTCCAAACTTGGCTCCGTGAGGGCCTTCTTTATTTTCTTGATACTCCTTATCCTTTCGCCCATTAAATTTAGGCGGATGAAATTTTGATTAAAATCTGGACACAAATTATTTTTTAGGTGATTGGTACACTTTAGGTCCATGGCTGATAAACTCGTTTGCAACATAACAATTATCATCATATGTTATCTTACCATGCGTTTCTTATCAAATTTTACTTTTAACTAGTCAGCATCAATCAGCACTTCGTGTATCACAATTTTTGTTGTCACTGCAGGACCCTACCACGGGCACTTCAACAGGGGAATATACTACTACAACAACGTCAGTTGCCGATGAGACGGTAGGTACGACACCACAACGGCCAACCACCGATCATGCTACACCACAACCATCAACAACAACCATTCCCACAATAATATCACAAACATCGGACGAAGCTACATCAAATACACCAACACCAGATCCTACAACACCGACTAACACTTATTCAGCACCATCAACAGAACCTGATAATACTACTAGTATGTCGGTATCATCGGCGCAACTGATTACACCGGTAAGTGTGCAAATATCGACTGCTTTGAGGGGCACGGTTAAAACTATAGCCCAGGGTTATACCAAATTTGTACCGTGCCACAGACAAACCCCTCCAGTTTTTAGAAATTACAACAATAACCGACACGCAAATCTGATCTGTCCGTGTATACATTTAAATAGGTATGTATTTTTTTCAATTCACGAAAGGTGAAAGCTTTGACAAATTTGATCCATGAATTGCGATTTACTTACAAGATTATTATTCGTAACAAATATGTCGTAGCAATTCTAATTCTACACTGGAATAATTCTATCATGATCTCACGTAAATGCTATCAATTTTCACTACTGAAGTATTTGAATGCCATAAAGTTGATAAAAACATTAAGGTGTACCAATCACCTACACATATTGTGTTTTAAGTAATTAGTTCCACGTCGTTATACTTTATTAAAAAATGAGCTTGAAACATTACTTCCGTAAAGATATATAATGCCAGTCTAAACACGCTGACAAATAACATAAAAACGACCTGTAAGTAGACTATTCGACGAGCCCACAGGAGCTCTCATGAAAAGTGCCCCGCATGGAACCCAGGTCCGAACTGGGCTCCATGAGGACCGTCTTTATTTCCTTGATACTCCTTATCCGTTCGCCCATAAAAATCCTGCTGGTGAAATTTTTTGAGGTAAATTTATTAGTCTGGACAAGCTTTATCATCATATTTTATCTTACCATGCACTTCTTACAACATTTACTTTGATTAGTCAGTATCAAGCAGTACTAAGTGTACCACAAATTCACTGTCATTACAGGATCCTACTACATACACATCAACAGGGGGATCTTACATTTCTACAACAACGCCAGTTGCCTACGGGACGGTAGGTACGACTCTACAACGATCAACCACCGACCATGCTACACCACAACCATCAACAACAACAGCAACAACCATTCCCACAACAATATCACAAACATCGGACCAAGCTACAAAACTATCAACACCGGATCCTACAACACCGACTTATACTTATTCGCCACCATCAACAGAATCTGATCATACTACTAGTATGTCATTATCATCGGCACAACTGACTACACCGGTAAATATACAAATATCGACTGCTTTGAGGGACACGATTAAAACTATTGCCGTGCCACCGAAACGAATCCGAGTGGCATTGTAAAGTATCGAGATCACTGAGGAGCTTTTGTGCCCTGGGACCATATACAGTGCGTCCCAAAAAAAAACTATACACTTTTGAAATGGCTGCCGAATAAAAGAATATATAATTATGGGGGAAAAGTTGTATATGTATGGAAAGCTCATAAGCTCAGCTTTCATATGACACCAAAAAGTCCGAAAATAATTCATGCTTGGGTGAGCACTGCTCACTTTTGTAAAGGGTATGAAAATTAGGTTGCGCAGGAATTAGTCTTCCAATTTGTGAGAGGTAAATCCTACGGAGCTTACGGAATTGAGGATGATATGACCAATTTATGATCAATTGAGATGAGTTTGGGTTTGCTGGGTGAAATGTGTGGTTTATGGGATTAACATGTTATGCATGAGTGAACAGGAATTGCATTTTTTATTACCGTATAGCAATGTACCTTTCCATGGTAGACTCAGTGGAGTGTTCATGGGAGTCAGGGCGGGGTGATGGTACATGGTGCAGGGGAGCTGAAAATGTAGGGTAGGACTTTGTTTGGTAGATGGGATAAGGGTCAAGAGGACATGTATGCCCCTCCCCCTCTCTTTCTCTCTCTCTCTCGCTCTCTCTCTCTCTGCCTGGGTGTACTTGTGCATAACTTGACAATCCATTACATTCAGCTATTAATCACTTAATCAACAATGTACGGTATCAGTCAATAAGTCAATCAATTAATCAATCAAGCATTCAATCACCATTCAGTATTTCAATCAATTTAATCATTCAATCATAATTAATAAATAACTCAGTCAATCACCCAACCAAACAGTCATTTTAGCACTTGAGTTTCTGTAAATGGTAAATCATAAATGGGTAACCTGAAGAATAAGTAGCCAACATCTGTGATATTCCTCTTTTCAACAAACCGTATTGGAATAATCAATTTACATAATCCCCATCTGGTTATTAAGTAAATCAATGAGATGTTCAACTAATCTTATCATAACTGAAATGTGGGGTGAATGTTTTTATTCAAAGTCACAGATGTAAAAAATAACAGTTTATAAGATGGAAATTACAACATGTACCATCACGCCATCCTGACTCCCATGAACACACCACTGAGTCTACCAGGGAAAGTTACAATGCTACAAAAAAAAATGAAATTCCTGTTCACTCATGCATAAAAGTTTGGTTTTATAAACCATGTAATTCACTAAGCAAATCATGAATGTATCATATCACCCTCGATTTTGTAAGCACCAAAGGATTTACCTTTCACAAATTGGAAGGTTAATTCCTGCGCAACCTAAATGTCATACCCTTAACAAAAGTGAGCAGTGCTCGCCGAAGCATGAATTATTTTCAGACTTTTTGGTGTCATATAAAAATTGAGTTTATGAGCTTTCCATACATATAAAACTTTTCCCACAGAATCATATATTTTTTTATTCGGCAGCCATTTCAAAAGTGTATAGTTTTTTTTTGGGACGCACTGTAGATTCCCCACTGCCTTTTATCTTAAAGTAGATATTCATTGTTTTTAAAAACTAATGTTATTTTCATTATTGCAAAGTTAAAACTTTGATTCGACAAGGTTATCAAAATTCAATACTTGGAAACATTCGAAGTAATGATTATTATAAATTACAAAACGCTTAAATACAGCCCAGGCATAGCACATGAAGAGCTCTCCGAACGCTGCTGATATGTGATATCACAGTATGGACATGATTTGCACAAGCAGACGATGTCCCATGACATCTCACACATTTTCAGTGCCTGTGTTTTCATCTTCTAATGATTTCTTTCTCTTACTTCACTACCGTCAGGCTAAATATATAATCTATTGCCTCACTCTAAGCCCCTCGCATGGTTTTATTTTGATGACAAATGCAGCGATACAAAAATAAAGGAATCTGTCGTTTGTAAACAAGATAAGACGCCATTGTATATTCAGCTGCACACACCGCGGTATGTTCGGCGGTTCAAGAGGGAACAAATGACGTCCTTAATATCATTCCGGAGGTTTTTCAATTTGAAAGTCTGGTTTCTTTGATTGTTAATTAACCCCTATCATGTGTATTTACAAGCAAAATATTTGAGTTATCAGAATCGGGTCATATCCCGTTTTGAATGGTTTGACATGTCATTACATTTCTATACACTAAACTCATTATAATTGGACAAATAATAGCTTTGCAATTATGTTCATTCTTTATGGGATGTCGTCTGCTTGGGCAGTATTGGTCCATATTGTGACGTCATTAAAACATTGTTATTTTTCCGGCGAATCTCTCGTATATCCCAGCTGCTATGGAGGTGGTTGTATTTGTATTTTTATAAATCACCAGATATGTAGTTGACCTAAAACTTGTACGGTGGCTATCTGTTAGCTTTTTCTAGTGATACATTAATTTACATATTTGTGATTTTCTTTGAATTTCACCTTTAACTATTTTTTTTTACATAGGGCTGTGGCAGCGCGGTGTCTGAGGAAGCTTGTGGGGACCTTTCGTCTGGAAACCATCACTGCGGCTCAACCTTCACGTTCAACTTTGGTTCAGTAAATGATAGAAATGGTAGGTACATGAAAAAATATAATTTCTTCGCAATTTCTTCGCACGGATTTAAGTGTAGAAGCGTCCATTATTATTACCTAACAAATCGTGTGCTGTAAATCAAGGCATATATAAGTGTCGTAGTCGTGCACGTGACTTAACATTCAACGGTCCTGGCTCGATCCCCGACACGGCCCTAATGTCTTTTGGAAAGGCATTAATCTTTATTTGCCACACTCGACCCGGGTGAGGTAAATGGGTAGCTAGCAGGAATTAATTCCTTGAAATGCTGGAGCTCTGTAATGGCAGCTAGGCTCAAGCTGGGGTAATATTAAGTGCGCCTCGGGATATAATTTCTAGATAGACGGTGCTATACATTAATGCCTAATATTATTATTATTATTATTACACTGAAGTTGTGAGATGGTTTAATCGCCTCGAACGGCCTAGAATCGATCGATTGGAGTCGCTTTGACAGTGATACTAACGTATCAAGTATTTTATCAACATTTAAAAATAATGTATGCCTTGAGGGAAATTGGCTGAAACGATTGCCATGGTGATCTAAGAAATTATGATCTGCCCCGAGACGATGTCGAAGGGCATAGTGTTGGCTCGAGATCACCGATAGGTTATACTTTAAACGTGACTCGAATAAAGGCTGTTGGTATTTTTTTTTCACCGCATCCGGCATGAAGATTCATAACAAGGATATTATGACAAAATATGCATGGCAATATGTGTTAATTTCTAAGCAGGGCAAGTTTTAAATCTGAGGGCAGTTCGTATATCTATTGTTAACTTCCTGTGCATCGTTAGTGTACTTGCACTGTACGGTCAATCAGAGGTTTGCTCAGTTATAGGTGAAATTCAAAGAAAATCAGCTGTATGTCAACTAATGTCACTAGAAGCTGGTAAGATAACAGATGGCCATCGTACAAGTTTTAGGTCAACTACATATCGAGTGATTTATAAAAATACAAATACAATGTTTTAATGACGTCACAATATGGACCAATACTGCCCAAGCAAACGACACCCCATAAAGAATGAACATAACTGCTAAGTGTCAAATTATAATGAGTTAAGACTTAAGTGTATATAAAATGTAATGGCATGTCAAACCATTCAAAAGGGGATATGACCCGACTCTGATAACTAAAATCTTTTGCTTGTAAATACACAGGATATAGAAGTTAATTAACAATCAAAGAAACCAGACTTTCAAATTGGAAAACCCTCGGAATGATATAAAAGTAGATATTCATTGATTTTAAAAACTAAATTTATTTTCATTATTGCAAAGTTAAAACTTTGATTCGACAAGGTTATCAAAATTCAATGCTTGGAAACATTCGAAGTAATGATTATTATAAATTGAAAAACGCTTAAATACAGCCCCGGCATAGCACCTGAAGAGCTCTCCGAACGCTGCTGAGATGTGTGAGATCACAGTATGGACATGATTTGCACAAGCAGACGATGTCCCATGACATCTCACACATTTTCAGTGCCTGTGCTTTCATCTTCTCTTGAGTTCTTTCTCTTACTTTACTACCGTGAGGCTAAATGTATAGTCTATTGCTTCACTCTAAACCCCTCGCATGGTTTTAGTTTGACGACAAATGCAGCGATACACAAATAAAGGAATCTGTCGCTTGTTAACAAAATAAGACGCCATTGTATATTGGAAACATTCGAAGTAGTGAATTTTGATAACCTTGTCGAATAAAAGTTTCAACTTTGCAATAATGAAAATAAAGTTAGTTTTTAAAATCAATGAATATCTACTTTAATATCTTTCGCGTTGATGGCTAACTTTCAACGGTCAACATTATGTCTACAGTTTTTATTAATCAGAGGCCTAAAATCTTGAAAAGCGGTGTGATACTCCCCGTCTCTGTCTCATATTTACCGAACAGTGATCGTCCACTACGCCTGCACAGAACGGGAGAACTTCCCAGGTGGCGCGGAAAATGTAACGCTCTCTGACAACGCTGACAAGGAAAACATTGTCATCATCATCAGCACAGTGATCAAGATCGAACTCATGGACGGCAACACGACCATCAATCTCTCCAATGGTTCTGTGCAAATAACCTTCATGATGCAGCCTACCGAAGGTTTTCCCCCAACGGTGAGGCAACACCATTGCTACTTTAATGGTTAAAGGGAAGGTTGAGTTCCGTGAAAGGCGACAAATAATTTGCGAGCTTTTTTAAATTCTCTGTACATGTTATTGTTAGAGTCGAAAGCATAATAGAAACAAAAAGTCCCCTGAAGAGGATGTCTCTTCAAATGCTCTCATATTCGAAATATGACCAGTAACAGCTAAATATTGGGGACCACATCCTCATGCAAAATGTTTATGTAGTTCCGTATACACATTTATGTGTATAGTGCATGTGACTACTACTAGCAAGACTGGACAAATACAAAATAATGATTCCAAAACCTCATATCATATCAACTGCGAGAAAAGTGAATGAGTGCGCGGACATGGAAATCTTTGTCTTTGCAATTAAAAATGAAAATGCTGCCCTTTCTTGTGAAAATTACGTTGTTGTGAGGCGAATTTTGAAGACAAAAAAAAGGATACGCCACGATTGAATCGCTGAGTAATGCCGATTGACTAGAGACACGCCAAGGATTGACCATTCCGTAAATATTTTATAATAAGAACAGTTAACTGATTCGTTATTAGATACTATTCAACTCTTTCAAAATACTTGTTGAAAAAAAAACAGGCTTATAGGCATGATGGGTGATGAGATGAAAAGTAAAATATAGTAAGTGAATATAGTCCATGGAAGCATTCCAAAATGATGATCTATTGCTTTAAGATGATTTCTACCCAGTAGAGTTATAAATCTTTATCATTTTAAAGGATGAACATCATCATCACCATCATTAATATAAGAAACTTTATTGTTAATATATCATATTATTACTATTCTTGATATCATTAATATCATTAATATTATTATGATCATCATTATCATAACTACTACTTCTCCTACTAATTATGTAGCTACTGCTACTGCTAGTACTACTATTATCATCATCTTTATCTTGTTTTTTTCATTTATTTTTGTTTATCAAACCTTGGTTAATTACATTAACATATTAATAAGTGTCAGCTCCTTACAGCGGAACAGTCCATCTATACTCCAAAACGTACTTTCAATTGATGGATTTTTGTTTACAGGACGGTTCCAGTGGGGTGTACTGTGCTTATCAGGTCACCGAGAGGTAATCAGACGCGATTCTAAATTTTATATATGGACTGACATGACGAGTCACGTGCCCGATTTGCACTGCATTTGAGCATTTTCGTAAGACGTAATGAAACGTCGAAATTTTGAGCTGTAACAATGAACCAATCGGCTAAATTGCATTACAAACAGGAGTCTTGACTTATAATTTTAATATGCCTATAAACATAATTTTTTTGAAATGTATTTATTTATTTATTCATGTATTTATACATATTTTTTTTGGGGGAGGGCCTTTTTCTACACATGAGCCTCTCTTAAATTCGTTTATAATCATTGTAATCAATATATTTATTGGGAGATTTCAAAATAAATATCTAATCCAACACTAAGATGTACAATAAGAGTTAAATGATTATATTCAAAGTAAGGCCAACAAAAAAACAAAAACATGTTTAGCGTCCTGTTTTTTCGAAAAATAGGAAGGAGGAGGCCCTTTTTTTCTCTTCAAAATGGCCGCTCGGTACATTTTCCCTGAAAGTCGGGCTATATTTCAAGATGGCCGCCGACTTAAAAAAAATAAATCAGAAATAGATCCATTTTAGCAGTGTTTTTCATGTATTTTTTCTTTAAAAAAAAAAAAATTCAAAAAAAAAAATAGGAGGCGGCCCCCAAAAAGGAAGCGGGCGGGGACGCTAAACATGTTTATTTTTTTTAAATGGCCTAATGTTGCTTGCTCCAACATTAAATATATATTTCTATATACGGTTCTACAAGTTACCAATAGTGTTTTATGAATTTTAATATTTGTATTTATAGTACGCTTGTATACGATTTTGTGAAATATTTTTGTACGATAGTGTTTGGTCAACTGATGGAGTCCAGGTCGTCTCTGTCGACTCTGATTCGGTGGTGTGCAACAGCAGTCATCTGACTAGCTTCGCTGTTCTGCTCTCTCTCAAGGTCAGTCATCAATTGTTGCATAATGTGCCTAAAGATAAAGTTGAGTTCACGTCGTGCGATATGAGTGCAAATGAAACATGGCATGAAATGTCTTACATAGCAAATCTTTATTTTTTCATTATTTATTCACTCTTTGGAAGAGGGGGGGGGGGTGGTGGTTCCTTTCTTGGGATTAATTTAATAAATCATGGACAAATTGAGTCTCAAAGACATGAGCATTATACAAGAACCCACCAATATTATAATTATTACTATCATTATTATTGTCATCATGATTATTATTAACAATATCAATATTATTAATATTTGCAACTGTTGAGGCTACCTTTGTTGTTTCGTTTTCATTTTCTTTTGTACATTGGTTCGCGGTTCGAGTTTCGCTACTGGACTAATGTTTTTGCAAGACATTAATCCACATTTTAAACTCTCAACCCAGGTTAAGTAAATGGGTGGCTGGTAGGGATCAGGGGTGGAACTACGGGGATACGGGAGTTTAACACCCCCTTGGGCTAGCTTTTTTAAAAAAGGTAAAACTTTTTTTGTTAATGTCGGGGGCAAAACGATTTTTTTTTTGGTAGTGCTCACTACCCCACAACTGATCGAAATATTGGTCGGCGAAATTTTCAAATTTGCCCCCCCCCCCTCTAGAAAAATCTTGGGTCCGCCCGCCACTGGGTCAACCCCCCCTCCCCCTTAGCAAAAAGCTAGATCCGCCCCTGGGAATTTCTCTTTGAATGGTTTGGGCGCCGTAGGGCAGCTGGGCTAAGCCGTGTAGGGTAACGATAGTACTGCCTACTTAAGTATCCCCTATGATAAATGTGTGCGCAATAAAATGTAACTAAATGTATTTCTCATCTTCATTATTTCTTATTAGATGGATTATATTCATTATTATTATTTTGTTATATCATTATTTGTATGATACTTAGAATTAATCTTATTCTTTTTAACATCTAGCCTCCTGAAGGAGTCAATGCCCAAGTTCAGAGCTACCTGTCCTACATACTTGGTGGCATTTCTATCGCATCTTTGGTTCTTGCTCTATTCATCTACTGTGTGACTGGGTGAGTGTTTTTTAAGGGCGTTCCACAGTAATGTTCGAGCTCACCTTAGCCGCTCAGGGCCAGCTGGTTATGTATTCGTCATACACAATGACTGTGGTGAATATTGAAGACTTGTTCAGCTGGCCCTGCGCACCTCAGTTTCTGTAGAGGTGTTGCGGTATAGTGGATACGCCTCTGGACTGTGAACCACCAAGAGAGTATACAAGACACTCTCTTGGTGTTAATTGTATATGATATAAATAATGACCGGATTACGTTATATGCCATTGCACTCTTCCTCATAAAACAAATTGTTCCTCAACGCTACTGAAATTACCTGCTGTCAATTTGGAACTCCTTTGTGATCATTTTTCTGTTAACAGGTAGAAAAATAAATCTTGGAAAACAAAGAACTTAAGAAATTAGAGAACTTATTCAACATTAAGAAGTTTAAAAATGTCCTGATAAGATGATTTGAGTAGGGGGGGGGGGGGGTATCGCATCCCCTCAGACCTTTACCCTCCACCCCTCACTAAAATGTCTATCGGTTTGCTACAGAGCCTGCAAGATGCTGAAAATTCAGATTCACATGAACCTGGCAATATGCACGGCCCTTGGACAGATTCTTTTTCTCACCTTGGCTGAGGCAACAGACAATAGGGTGAGAATTTTAGTCTCCTCTTCTTTCTCACAACCATTATGACCACCTCAAGATCTAAAGAAAATCAAAAATGTGAAAGGAATTGATATACCAAAGAAGGCTGAAGATTTGCCAATCGGGCAATTGTATATGTCATCGTAATCTCTAGCCAATTTCTGTAGCATAGCGATTAAGGCATTGGCGTTCTAAGCTAAGGACCCGGATGTGATTCCCGGCGGAGACATTTTTTTTTCAGCGTTTCAAAAAATCTCAATTTTAAGACTTAAATGAAGCAACTATTCTATGTTTGTTTGTTTGTTTGTTTGTTTTATTTATTCACCATGTAAAATAACTGTTTTCAGATAATAGAAAACAGTGGGTTACATTGATATATAATACATAGTAGGAACAATGCATAAACAAAAAATGTTTGAAGCGCAACGTCCCTAAGTAACATAGTTGATAATTATTAGGTAAAAATAGAACATGGCTTAAAATGTGTCTATAATATTCATTGGACTCTATCTTGAGGATTTAATCTGTGTTTAGTGGAAGCATGCATTTTGAAGACCTTAATTTTCGTTCGGACAGACAACCCAGATTGTTTTAAGGTCCTTTAAGTAAACAGAACAACCTCCATTCTCGAATAGAAGTGTAAACACATTCTTTTTGTTTTATTTTACGACAGGCACTCTGTAAGGGCGTGACAGTGACACTACACTATCTGTTCACAGCAGCTCTCGCATGGACCATGATCGAGGGCGTGTCCCTGTATCGTACGACTGCCGTGGGCTCCAAGGCACTTAGGATTGGGTGGCTGAGTCTTATCGCTTACGGTAATATTGTCTCAGATTCTGAAACGAAATCTTGGATTTACCTCATGCTGCAATGATAATTATAAACCTTTAGGTCAGCTGGTCAGGAACCCCATGACTTTTACAAGACGATCGCCTGTCTGATTATCAAGATATTTATTATATGAAATCAAAATCAAATATTGCGTTTTCCTAACGGTTTTCATAACACTACAATCTATTGGGGAAAACGAGTATGGTAAAACCGGTCACTCAAAGATTTTTACTTTTTTGAGGCACTTCTTGATCATTTTTTAGCGCAATTTTGTTTAGGGCTTCAATATTACACCATATCACAGACACTGATAACACGTTTGGCCGTGCATCTCAGATTTAACATTGTTAAACGATGCCTTTAACAAAGCGTTGCCGATAGGGGCCGCATACGCACCACCTGCTATTAACACGTGCTTTGGAAATTCGTATCATCCAAAACATTATAAGGGAATACTATAAGAGAATACTATAGGAGGACTGCCTCTTTGACAAGCCACAAGTTAAATAAATGAGTTAGTAGTAAACTCATGTTAATGATCTAGCAATTACACTGTCAAAAATGTTCATTCAAGAGAAAATTCCCCATTGCTAAAACACATATAGACCATGCGCCGTGGTAATACTGTACTAACTATGGCAGTAGTGAAAATACATCCTCTGTCAATAGCAATAAGTCGCTATGTTTTGCGCTATTGTTCTACCATCGACCGTATTTCCTTCTTCCTTATTTATATTCCATTTATTCTCCTATATTTTAGTTCTTCTTTCTCTTCTTCTTTTTTTAAATTCCTTTTATCAAATCAATTAAATTACTAAATGTCTTAATCTCATATGTTCCTATTCTACATTGTACAATTTTTTTCAAATCGAGATGTATCAGCTTTTAGGCTGTGACTTTGATTTGTTATTAATAAACCTTCAGTTTTCAATTTCAATTCGATTCAATTCATTTATTTCAGGAGGCTCCCTTGGGGTTGTCGGGGTGTCTTTTGGTGTTCTCTTCGACACGTATGGAACATCTGGATTGTGAGTAACAGGGGCTTTCTGTATATCATTGATCACTTGTTTATTAAATGAGAAGTCCGAACTGTTTTAATAGAAGGAGACACTTTCCCTGTACTAAACAAAAAACATCACCCTTAATATATTTATTGCAAATATGTTTATATACAACCCCTGTATGATACAATCAATTCCGTCATTAATAACTACAAAAACGAAAGTTAATCAAATTGCCTGTAGGGAGCAAATTACAGATGAGCTTGCAAGGCGCCACAGCGTTGCCAATATGTGTTTCCCTGATGACAGAACTAAAATAAATCATAACATTTCTATTTTTAATCGGATATTGCTCAAACTTTCACTTATTTGTTTCCCTCATTTTTCTGTTTGCATTAAAACAAAGTTCATATCATGGTGAAATTCCCATTTAAAGAGTATTTTCCGCTGTACTTATGTCGTTAAAGATGGTTACATATCTAATCTACATGTAACTTATATGGGTTGTGAGTAACAGGGGCTTTCTATATATCATTGATCACTTGTGTATTAAAGGAGAAGTCCGAACTGATATTAACATGTTTTAATAGAAGGAGACACTTACCCTGTACTAAACAAACGTCACCCTTAATATAATTAGGGCAAATATGTTTTTATACAACCCCTGTATGAAACAATCTATTCCGTCATTAATAACTACAAAAACGAAAGTTAATCCAATTGCCCGGGTCCAATTGCCTGTAGAGATCAAATTACAGAGGGGCTTACAAGATACGCCACAGTGTGCCAATTTGTGTTTCCCTGATGACAGAACTAAAAGAAATCATAACATTTCTATTTTTAATCGGATATTTCTCAAACTTTCACTTATTTGTTTTCCTCATTTTTCTGTTTGTATTACTATTAGAACAAAGTTCATATCATGGTGAAATTCCCATTTAAAGGGTACTGTTCGCTCTAATCTACATGTTACTTATAGGTGTTCATTCCTTTACTTGTGTAATTGCATAAGTGAAAATCCGAACTGTGATTCTTTCACAATATTTATAGAATCCATTAAATATTCTAGCGAAATATCTGAATATTGCAGCTATAGCATATTGGACTAAGTATTAATGGCTTTGTTTATATTATATCCAAAAATTCAGTTATTCTTATTTAAAATATCTCTTCTTTTCTTAGTATTCTTAACACCGTGTAAACATCTGAGTTTGTTTAGTATACAAGAGTAAACTATGTATCTTATTCATGGCTCGCGGTTCTTTATTGAAGCATACATTCCACAGATAATATAATGATCATTATGATGATTATAATGACGATGATGATGTTAGTAACAATTATTTATCATGATGACGATGATGGAAATAGTGATAATAATGATAAATATGATTGTAACGAAATGATAATTAATAATTAATACTTCAAGTGATGATAATGATAGTGATAGCGATAATAACAATACAACGAATAATAAAAACAATAACAATAACAATGTAATCTGATTTGTATACTGAAAAATAATGGTTTCATGAATTATTCTATATTCAGCTGCTGGTTACACGTTGGCGACAACAGTATCTACATATTTGCAGGATGTGTCTACGCAACGGAAATGGTAAGATGAAGTGATTGGATTTTGCCCCATTTTTAACGGAGGACTGAATTAAAACTCGCTTTACAGTTCTATAGCTTATACTGGCTCAATTTCAATTCAATTTTCAATTTATTTATGTTTCCAAAAAAGCATTACAAATCAATAACAAACATTTACAACTAATGTAGAAATACATATAGCTTATAGGGCGCAAACATTGAGCTTTAGTGTAATTATTCTCAGCAAAGTACTGCAGTTCCGTGATAAAATGAAATAAATCTGTAAAGAATAAACGTAATTAATGAAGTCATGAAATATTGGTAGTAACCAGAATCTTGACGGTATGGTAAAATGTTGAACTTGTTTCTTTTTTCTTTCAAAAGCTTAGATTAAGTGCTCACGACAGCAATATATAACGTTAAAAATTAATACGTGTACATAATATATAAAATATCACTGAAACGAACCTTCTTAATAACAGGACGATATGACAAAAACAAAATTGCTGAACAGCAAAACAAAACTTGTTATTTTAAACTTAGATGTGATGAACTAATGAACGATATTTCTACATTCTATTTTATTTTAACCGTAGTTCAGCGTCACGATGTTGTGGTTCGTCATGAGAACATTCAGTTCTCTGAAGGCAAACAAGAAGAAAGATGAAATCGATAAGATCAAGTAAGAATCTATTTTCCAGTTCTTCAAGATATTATTCATCTTTTCCCGAATTTAAGCTGTTAAAATAACCTTAGATTTAAGTCTGTGCGTTTTTCAGATTTCTCTCCAATCACTTTGCCTGAAATCAAAAAGGTTACAAACAGGGAACATCGATGTTCCAGAAAGTCAAAGAGGTCAAGTTAAAGTGATTCATTTCGGAATTTGATTAAAAACTGTCATTTGAAATGTCTGCACTTGGAGAAACGATTTCTTTTTAAAGATCCGTACGACAAAGATAGATATCCCGTATTTCGCGGGTTTACTCAGTTATGCTGTTCATTCCCATGAACACCAAACTTAACATAAAATAGGAGTACTGAATTGAGAACGATGCCATGCAAAGAGAAAACGGGTTTCTTCAGCCCAACATATATTCCATACATCTTGAAGTATTCATGAAGTATGTCTTCAAGTAAAGTGAACTGAAATATAGAAAAACCTCAAAGAAAAAACTATTGTAAATTAATCAATGACGTTGACTAAGGTGGTCATGATCCTCTTGCATAGCTTACAAAATCGGGCTATCCCCCTCCGACTGTATAGCAACTTTCTTAACGCATGTGTCGTGGTGCTGTGTATGAGTCCCAGTACTATGAAGCACACGATACGGGGTTCGAAACCCTGTTAGGACGCTAAATGTTTTCTGACAAGAAATTATAGATCTACATTTGCACTTTCCAAACAAAGCCAGGGTAAACATTTTAATGCCGGGTCATCGGGGAGAATCATATTAATGATTAAGGGGCTACCCTGGGTAAACAAATCATATCGTCATTATTGTCATCATTAATCGGTAATTTTCTCACTTTTCTACAGGGCAACAGCTCGTGCGTTATGCATCCTCCTACCAATCCTTGGTTTAACCTGGATCGCTGGAACCATCACCAGTTTCACCCAATCTGATGTTGTCATCTGCTTTCAGTACATCTTTATCATCTGCTTCTCCCTCCAGGTATGAAAACTAAAGCTCTTCAATATGGTTCACTTCGTCACATCGGGTGTCGCGTCGCGTCGTCGGTTACACAAATCTTTGTGAATAATTAAACATTAACTCTCAAAGGGTCAAGTGTAATATTTGTGAAATGCACCCCTCTTACAGCTAAAGTGTCATGTCCAGTTTACCTGACATATCATAGAAAACATATAGCAAAATTACGAAAACTCGCCTCTCGACCCGACTCCCCCACCCACAGGTCGCTCCCCCCCCCCCCACAGTGTCTTACACCCTCTCATTTGTTGTTACTTTCGATACGTCTTACCCCCATCATCACAATAGTTAACAACTAACAAGAACACTTTTTCTCTCATATCTTTTTATTTTATGTTCACAGGGTGTCTCTATTTTGGTGTTTCACTGCTTGCTAGTTCCGGATGTAAGTTCTTTCTTATCTATATACTCCATTTAACAATCGTCCAACTAATACCCCATAGATACATGTCATCTTTTTCGAAAACTTAAATGAGAAATTACGGCGAAAGATAAAATATGTCTTGTGATCAGATATCTTGTTGAATATATACGTTATACAACAAGAAAATGTTGTACGAGCTTTGATTTTTTTTAGCACTACCCTTGAAATCTGATCAACTATACTGTATATCTACAGTCCTGAAATAAGCTGAAAGTCAAGCTTAAGTTTAGCTTTAATGAAAGAGAATTGCTAAATATTATTAAACACACGAAGCCTTCAGATAAACTATAGAACTCAAATCTCTTGAAAATAATTTAGCGATACCCTACATATATATCCTCTTTTCTTTGACTCATATGTTCTCATTGTGAACTTTGCATAAGCTATACGATAGCAAAGTCTGCCAGCAAATTAAATGAAAGGCAACTTTAATCCCCTTTTGTATATAGCCCACAGATATCACATTCACATTACATAATATATAAATTTGAATAAATTGCAATATTCATAAGAGGAAGATAAGGCTATAGGAATTTCGATAGTTTAATCTTTTCTAAACTCTTTGCGATCGTGTTATTAATGAATGAATAGATGAATAGATGAATGAATGAATAAATAGATAAATTAAGGAATAAGTAAATAAAAAAATTGACAAACAAATAAATAAATAAGTAGGTAAATTAAAAAACAAATAAACGTTTGTACATTGACAAATGTGATTGACGAGGAGACTGAAATTTCCTTGGATTGATTTTGCGAAAGTCTTTGCGATCATTTCATTAATATTTGTCTTCTCTCTCGATATTCATCCAGGTGAAAACAGCGCTTAAGCTTCGGCTTAGTCGTCGTGTTGCAGATAGCACTTGGGCAAATTCGAAGAGTTCTAAGTCAACCGCCACATCAAACTTTTAAAGAGAAGATTGAGCTCTGCGAAAGGTGAAAATTAAGTTGTGAGCTTTTTCTTTCTTTTTATGTTAGTGTGGAAGAGTATCACTGAAAATGAGTCAACGGAAATGAGGGCTTTTCAATGGCTTCGTTTGAAAAATAAGACTTGTAACAGCTACCAGTTGTGGACCACAATTTCATCCCGCATGTTTTTGTAGTCACATACATCCAACTTTTGTACAGTGCATGCGACCATCAACAAACCTGGGCCAATTTCTTATCACTTTGACGATTAAAAAACTTCACAATATACACCACTACGTATCTGCCCCATTAAAGACCTTTTCCAATCACTTTCACACAGTTTTTTGTACAAAGTAAACGCATGACCAGAACTCAACCTAAACTATAAACATTCTCAATAAGGATCGCGAAAAGCGATTCACTATTCTCTATACTTCTTTGCTTTAAAATGCCTCCCCTGAAATAGTTGTTTTTAATTCATCGATGCCCGAAGCATTGTGGGCTGAAATCTGTGGAAATTGCGGGTTTAGGATATCAAATGGTAGTTGTTTGCCACTTAAATTAAGGGAACTGGGTTACGTCTCTCTGGAGCCAGAAGGATATTAGATAGCTTAGACAGATTTCGAGATGTGATTGGTCCAGAGCTCGTCACGTGATATCAATTGCGAGGATCGTAATTGTTATATTGTCCTGGCCGGTCACTTTCCAGTGTTATATACACCAGCTAGTGAAATGAATATATTTTTTGTTATCAATGCATGTCGCCCTCTTGAGGACTATATGCCACCAATTACAGCAATACCGATGGTCAATTTTTGTTGTTCTCGAAATTTTTGTTTTCCCTTGTGATTATATTTTCCACATTTTTTTTCTCCCCAAAATGCTACTTTTTTTATTTTAAAGATGTCATTTTTTCTCGGATTAGCTGGAAATATTCATTTTTTCACAGTTTTTTAAATTTTTTGTTTGTCCTCGAAAAAATTTCGAGAAAAAAGCGAAATGGACCCCCCCCTACATTTTCAAACCGAGGCTATTTAATAAAACAGATATTGACTGGCAGGGGGTATATACCATTCTACGGACCTGAAGGGAGTTATATTTTCCCTTGTGCCAATATTTTGCCTCAGCGCTGCGCGCTTCGGGAAAATATAACCAGTTGAGAAAATATAACTCTCTTGGGCGTGCAAAATAATCATGTTTACATTGATCATTCAAGCCGTTTGAACATTTATTCCTATTTATTGATATCAAGAATTACCATTGCTTTAAAACAGAAATTCATTTCTTGATATCAAGAATTGGATTCTTAAAATATAATGAAATGGCTTGCCATGGACACGCATGATCAGTGGACGTTCACGCCGTTCTCGTCCACTCAATCTAAAAGTCCCTATTACACCCCCTGCCAGTCAATATCTGTATAATATAGTTAAGCATAGAGTTTAGAGCCCTTTTGGCTCTAACAGAACATGATTGTTCAGTATTTGGCAGTGAATCTCTACTCTTTATTTCCATATAAATATTTTATGGCCTTGAAGTAACAAAAAGAATGGTAGATTGCATATTTCACCATTTTCTTGGTATACTATTTTGTAGACCATGGTATGTTCGTGTCTGTTACTTTTCATCTTTTTATCTGGACAAGTTATACCGACGATAAATGGTATTCTTGAACTTGAACTTATCCAAACTTTGCATATATTTTGTCCAGACTTCTTCAATTCAGTTGTGAATGGTTGATATGTGAACGCATTTTGTTCTCTGTTCTTCATTGTTTGTCGTCTATATACCTGTAACAAAAATGTCAATTAAATTGTATTTGAATAAATATGTTCTGTTACGTGATATAAATAATTGTATTGAGAATGGGACCATGGATCTGGTATAAATATAAACATATTCATTTTTCTGAAACAAATACTTAATACAAATATTTCTGTTTTTCTCCCGGACTCAATGAGACCTTTGTATGTAGCGTTGTTTATGTGCTGCAGAATACATTGTAATATATCGTTTATGTGTAAATAGCTTGTTGATATGATTGCCTAAAGCAATTCCAACGATAAATGGTAATCTTGAACTTGAACTTATCCAAACTTTGCATATATTTTGTCCAGACTTCTTCAATTCAGTTGTAAATGATTGATATGTAAACGCATTTTGTTCTCTGTTCTACATTGTATGTCGTCTATATACCTGTAACAAAAATGTCAATTAAATTGTATTTGAATAAATATGTTCTGTTACGTGATATAAATAATTGTATTGAGAATGGGACCATGGATCTGGTATAAATATAAACATATTCATTTTTCTGAAACAAATACTTAATACAAATATTTCTGTTTTTCTCCCGGACTCAATGAGACCTTTGTATGTAGCGTTGTTTATGTGCTGCAGAATACATTGTAATATATCGTTTATGTGTAAATAGCTTGTTGATATGATTGCCTAAAGCAATTCCAACGATAAATGGTAATCTTGAACTTGAACTTATCCAAACTTTGCATATATTTTGTCCAGACTTCTTCAATTCAGTTGTAAATGATTGATATGTAAACGCATTTTGTTCTCTGTTCTACATTGTATGTCGTCTATATACCTGTAACAAAAATGTCAATTAAATTGTATTTGAATAAATATGTTCTGTTACGTGATATAAATAATTGTATTGAGAATGGGACCATGGATCTGGTATAAATATAAACATATTCATTTTTCTGAAACAAATACTTAATACAAATATTTCTGTTTTTCTCCCGGACTCAATGAGACCTTTGTATGTAGCGTTGTTTATGTGCTGCAGAATACATTGTAATATATCGTTTATGGTGTAAATAGCTTGTTGATATGATTGCCTAAACCAATACCAATTTGAAGAAAGTACAATGCAGGTCATCTCTGTCTTTGAACTATATTGTAAATAAGGGTTGTATAAATGTAAATTATATTGAATATTCAACGAGTAAATGATTCAAGTCATGTACGACATTGACTTTATGAATAGCATTTAATAATTATTAATTTCTTTCAGTTTCAAAAAGTGTACATTTATCTTATTTACGAGCTTTATTATGTCATATAAAAATGAAATGGAATACGCTGATTATCGCATGCTCCTCAAATAAAAATTAAGTGTGTTTATTCATTGTTATCTATAAAAGAATGAATCTTGCTATCTTGGTAATTTTATATGTTAAGGGTTTTGTAAATATTTCGTGTAAATATTGTACGTATTTTATTCTAATGGCAGCATTTCTTTCTTCGACGATTATGTAAATAATTTAGTTATTACAAAATCATATCTTAAGGGGAAAATAGATTCAGTCATGTATAATATTTCTACTATGAAAAACGTTAATGACGGAGATATTTCGCTCTTCAAATGTGTAATATGATACAAATCTCAAAGCTACAATTTGTAAAATGAAAATTGTAAATGAACAAAGAAAATGTTGCAGAAAGGTGAGATTTAAAAGCGTCTTGATTTTGCATTCTCGTCCGTATCTCAAAATTGATGTTCTTTTAAAGGTGTGCTTAGAGACAGAACATATTATGACATTGTAAATACTAAGTCTTAATGGTGCCTTTGAAGTTTAACGATACAGTGTGCTGTGAGTACTATGCCTTCTGAAAGTGACCTTTAATGACTTTATCAAAGTGTTAACGTTTTATGGAATTTCATTTTAATTTAGAAAGTATCACTATGCAAACATGTTTTTAATATTCAAACAAATTATAATGGAATTTACTTGATAGCAAATTGTGTAGGTTAAAAGGTTTACAAGAAGTTTTGAGAAGTTGGGGAAGATAATCATGTATAATTTCAAAGTACTTTACGTAGCTGTGGTCATATGGAACTACATTATCCTGTGCATCAAAAACTTGGCCACATGATACGTAATGTCTAGATGGATTTAAACTATGATTGCATTTCACGGAACAAAAGTTGTCAAATGTCAGATTATTAAATGCAGTAAGTTGCTTTCCTTACGGTGTTGCAAAATGGAATACAAACTGACATATTTATGATTACTTTGTCCTACTACTCAATAATCTCTAGGAGTCGGAATTAATTGAATTTAAGATAGAATCCCATTCATTTCCCTCAGAGCAGACTGTTTGGTGAACGATTAAGGATGAATTATTGATAGATTCCTCATTAGCGATAGTTGTATAAACTGACAGCCCATTTAAAAATACAAATGCTTTTTCATTTTTCTCCTAAAAACAATGTTGTGACTTGTTTCTTATGTTCGTTGATTTCGTTTACCATCATTAAGCTTGAAATGATTGTACTGTAAACAATGAATTCCACACATATCAATTTAATAATTGGTGAGACTGCAAGATTCATATTCGATTTACAATTTCTCCGTGGTGAATTAAAAATACCAGCCGACTTAATAATACGGTCAAGCCAATCACCTGTGGCCAAACACTACAATACGCCTACCACAACTAAAACCTACACATATACTCAAACGCAATTGCAATCAACTTAATTATTATTCATACGTAGCCGAATTCCATCTATCAAGGGACACTAGTAACTATAATGGAGCTCCGTCAAAGTAGGTTCACCTTTTGATCTAAAAAATATGCACACACATATACATATATGTATAAATACAGTGTGAGTCAAAAGAAGGTTTACACCTACAAAATTGCTAATTATTTACCAGATCATCTATGAACAGTGCGTGTCCCGCCCTTTTTCGATCGATCAAAGTCAAAGGCCATTATCTACACATCTTTTTGCGTATAGACAAGCCAAGGATACAAGAAAGACATCTAATATGAATCATGAATTCGTTAATGCTGAAATGGCTGATTATGATTTATCATACATTTTGAAATGTACGAAATAATTGGTATTGCTGAACGTTCTTAGTAGAACTTTAAGACAATAAAGGAGGATCTCTAAGCTAAAATATATAAAACATTGTAATTGGATACGAACAATTAAAGCCATTTAAAACTGGATCGATTGATTCATTATTATTAGGCCTAACAGTCCAAATTAATCCGTTTACAGTTTTTGATTAATTATAACACGTACAAATTATGATACAGTCTGTTGAACAAAAAAAGCCTGATTTTAATTGATGGGGTCTTTAAAGCTTTAATTAGGTTAATGTTGCTTTTGTTCGTAAAGTCTATTGACATGCGGTGTAGTTACTATGGAAACACTTTTTTGTTTTCGTCGGCGAAGCGTTTATTGACGTTGTGCACTTGCATGTCAAGTAAAGTAGGCATACGCACAACAAAATACCTTTGAACTTATTATAATCACATTATTAAGTCTGATTAAGTCATTAATTTGTTCGAGGTAAATTCAATTGTAACTTTTTAGTATACTCAATAGATGATCTAATATGTCATATACCAGTAATATAATATATTAACCGAATTTGCAATGGAATAATTGGGGGCCAGTTATTATTCATTTTTAATTCTTTCTTATCAATACATTCTAAAAAGTATTGGGTAAAATTGTCATCCATGTTGGCTAAAAAAAAAGGAAAATATATACATGAATTGTTGGTAAGGTTCTGCTCGACGCATGGGAACAGTAATTTTACAAAATTTGGAGTCATATTCCATCCGAGAAACATGTGATTTTCCTCTTTAAAAAAAAATACCAAACATGGGTAAAATCTGATTGAACACTTTTTATAATTGATTAAACATTTTAAAACTTCTGTAATGTGAATACGAGCATGTAACACTATATTCATTAGACTATCCTATATATTGTGTAAATGGAGATGGTTCCCTTTCACTCGCCGTAACTCCAATTGTACCCAGACTCGTTTTTATATTAATCTCGATGATTAAAGGCAATTTTGATGGCTTGCTGACAAACTAAATTTGATCGGTCAGTAGCGGGAACAAATTACGCGTAAGAAGATTGATGTCGATGTAGATTTAGTTAAACATGTTTGTGGTGCCTAGCAACACTAAATACATCACTATGCACTATAGATGTACGGTCCCCATACGTAGTCGCAACAACTTCAAGATAAATTACATTATTGATCAATAATACAGAAACAATTTCATTGATTGGGGGTGATCATTTAAAAGGCTTCTATCAAGCAGTTTTAGTTTCTCCTTAAGCTTCTATCAACCTGAAAAGTTATTAATCCACCTCATCCACTAGCCGTAGATGACGATCTTAATCGGATGGGATGATGCCCATATTAAGGTTTTGAAACTCACTTCTAGTCAAGAAATGTGAAAGAATCCATCTGGGTCGAAATGATTAATCGTTCACTGAATATTCAATACCCCCAACGAGGTTGCAGCACAAATCTTAAAGTTTACCCGTCGACTCTTTTGCCAAATAGAGATGATCGAGAAATACTATAAAAGTATGTTATTATGGTGCAACATAATGATTCTAGCCTGACCCATAAAGATACTATGTCCCTTTTGAAGCCAACATCAAATTCTGTAGAACTTTGCAGGAATTATGAATATGTCATGTATGTCCTATATGTGAAATTCAAACATTAGCAGTGTCCTAGTATTCAAATTATGTAAGGAAACCCGTTTACCTTCTAGACTTTACTGTCTGACACTATTGAGTGACTGACTGACATCTTTTTTTCTTTGGTAATAACATATACAAACTGAGCTGTAACAGGTTTATCAGCAATTGCCCACATCAATAACCTACTTTTTGTAATGGCCAAAATTAAACCGATTGAATCTTTGTGCAGCACAAAACGTACGACCATTCGGTAAAAGGGTCTGAAAATCAGTCTATTACTAAGTGATTGCATTCACTTAAGCCGATACGACAACTAATCAGTCGTTATTTTCCCACTAAAAGGCATTTTCAAGCACTGTCGTTTTGAGGGAAGTTCGAAATGAGAATTGACTTTCAAATGCCGTTGGAATTTAACTTTTTCATTTAGTTGGCCTGCAAATGGGACGTAGTATCTTTAAACCTTGAATGAATGCATGTCCAGTTGACTCTCCCGGTCCATCGATAATGGGGTTACAGAGAGAACCAACTAAAAAACGCTAACAATGCTGTGAATTTCATCTTCGCTCGCAAATGTTTATTTTCATAATATTCTGTGATAATAATGATGATTGTCATAATAACAATGATAATTAACAAAAATAAAACAAAGAATAATTATGATAATAACGACAATAATGTCTTAAACCGGAAATATTTTTTTACTCCGGCCATCGGATTCAGGCTTGCCCGCATACAATGTACGCACATCCCAGCCAGACGCAGACGCTCACAACGCTGAGCAAATTATAACGACTTTTGTATCTTACCTAACCCTTTAACACCTGGGTGGAGAGAGGTAATATAGATAAAATGCCTAGTAAGGACATAGGGCCTATTCCGGTTTCATCTTGATAATAGGGACTTTTAGATTTGCACGTCGACATAATGGACTGCTACGTGTGGCGTCCTTTTAATGCACTGTGACGTCCTTTTATGGTACTGCCACTGCCTTAAAAGGACGTCACCTGTAGCAGTCCACTATGTCGACATGCACATCTAAAAGTTCCTAATGCACTAATTCAAGAACGGCGCTGAATCATAATACAATTTAAAGATAGCTATGGTGAGAGGAGAAAACAAGGGTGAACAGCACTAACAACTTTCTAATATTCCATTACCAAGGTAGTGTAAATATTGTCTGCTTCCATCGCTTCGGACCTCGACAACCCGATTTTTCTAATTATCTGTTGATGAAACTTCATGTAAGGAAGAGTGAACGTAATTAATATATATAGCCGTACCCACTCGGGTGGAATATCAAGCATGAATAATACATTGCTAATGCATTAACTTTGGTAAGGAACAATAATGATGTACACGCATGGTTATAATAGGAGCGATACTTATCTACCGAGGAGCTATAACACGCGTCGTTGGTCCTAATTAATCAAATTATTAAAAAGGACCACAAAACTTGGAAGAAGCTTAAACGTATAACTTTTGATAAATAAGCCAATGCGCGATTACTTTTCCGATATTAGGGACTTTTAGATTTGCACGTCGACATAGTGGACTGCTACGTGTGACGTCCTTTCCAGGCATTGTGACTTCCTTTTAAGGCACTGCCATTGTCTTAAAAGGACGTCACACGTAGCAGTCTACTATGTCGACGTTCAAATCTTAAAGTCCCTATTGATTTGAAGTTTGAGTCTTCGGAGACCAAGGAATTAAATTTGTAATAGTTGTATATTAATTTATGTATTCGATTTATGCTGTAATTATGATATCTCCTAACACAAAAGTGGTTAAATTACTACTAATAATGCTACTACTACTCTTACTATTAATACTGCTACTTCTACTACTTATACTACCAATACTACTACTACTACTACTTCTAATAATACTAATACCACTACAACTACTACTACTAATAATAACATCTGGATGTTACAATTTGTTCGTTTCCACATTAGAAAGAATCGGAGCTAGTACAGTGGATTCAAATTATATTCGTTATATTAAGAACCCCCATATGATGGAATGATGCTGGGAAAGTTAGAGAGTGAGCAATTTATTTCCATTCCTATTACCTGTCTAACTCCTTTAAAAAAAAAGTAAAGTACTTACCATGCGATTCCATTTTAAAACAAACCTGAATCAATTTGGAAAGGTTGATCATTTAAAAATTGATGACCTGTGAGGTTTCTTTTTAATGATAAAAAATGAAAAGAATTTTACATGATCTTGCTGGTACAGGATTCACACGCAATTCGACGGTGGACCAAAACAAGTCATATGGAACTACACACACGGGCGACATGACACTTTGGTAAAAACCCTTGAGGTCTTTTGAAGAGCAAGCCCTTTTAGGGTTCATTCTACTAATATTCTTTAAAACTGACATATACAAAGTCGCAACTTATTTTTTGTAATCCATACCAGAACTCAACCTTTACTTTACACCATGCTGCAACGGTGGAATTACATTTCGTAGCTCCATTCTCTCCCTATCAAAATGGACACGCTTCGCTTGATGCTGATCAACGGGCCATTTGTCAGGAGATGAGCGGCTGTTTAGGACAAAAGAGGCCTATATTTTGCCCTTATTGTATATGCCACGTTCATACGTTATCTTGTTTACCAGGATCCGTTTCATTTTGATAATTGGTTTGATTATAACAATACTAACAGTTTCTTATACAATTCAAAACTTGGGTGGAGTACAGTAGTGTAGATAAAATGCCTTGCTCAAGGGCAAAAATGCCTTACCGGGGCTGAAACCAAATAACTCTGCATTTCCAGTGAAGCGATTAAAGTCTCGACTACGATATTTCTACTAAATTTCACTTGATTTATTGATATATTGATTCTCGGTAATGTAACATTAATCTCATG
Source organism: Strongylocentrotus droebachiensis (assembly GCA_035222895.1). Taxonomy (NCBI): domain Eukaryota; kingdom Metazoa; phylum Echinodermata; class Echinoidea; order Camarodonta; family Strongylocentrotidae; genus Strongylocentrotus; species Strongylocentrotus droebachiensis. Next base: position 143,433 of record JAVYIG010004834.1, read on the forward strand.
ATTATACACACTGGAAACAAAACTGGGGTTTAAAGATAATGCTGAGTTCTAGTCATGAAATATCTTTTTTTTTTTAAAGGATCCAGAAATTAGTGCAGATTATCGATAGTAAAGTTCATACGAACACTGAATACAAATACGGTTAATCAACTATGAACATTTCAACAATATGATTAAATTGTGCTGTAGTGGACGCGGAAAGTGGTATACTAGGACTGAAAGTAGAATGCAGTCCACGGGTATTTTAAATGTAATATAGGTGACAGCATTGTGAGAGCAAACCTTTTCATTGGCATTCATGTTCTATGATTTTCGTTTTCGTACTGTTTACCAAAGCTCTCTGTTTTGTACAGTAGGAAGAACGCATACAATAGGCTTGACATGCTTGCAATCATAAACAGTGATAACAATAAGAAAAAATGACATTAAAAGGGTACCGTGCTTTATCGGGGAAAGAACAGAAAGGAATGTTATTTAGGGAGGAAAACGAATTGTTAGTTTTACGATTGTGGAATTACAAAAATATATTTTACTGTACATACTTCTTTTGGCTATGTCATAGAATCGGATTCGGACATGTCATAGAATCATGTGGTTTAGAATTAACCAATTAACCCTCATTTTTTATGGCATCTCCGGGGACGTAGACTCATGACAGAGTCCGAGAAAACGGCCCCTAAAGAAGATTGAGTATCTATGTCTCAGAAAAGAAATAACGACCAACGTGATTTTCAAAAAGTTAATTTTGTTAATTGTAATTATATGCAGAAGAACGTATAATACAGAAGCAGTCTTTTGAAGGTATATAGGTGATGGATTAAAATAATAATAGGAATACTGAGGGGTATCTGAGGATTCTCGGGGGAAGAAAAGCTACACTTTTTAACAGATCCTGGAGAAAATAATAAGCATCTAGTTTAGGGCGAAAAACGGGTTAATTCCATAAAAAGGGTTACCAATTTTGGCTGACAGCCAGAATACCATGTACTTGTTATTCCGGTGTCCGTCTGCCTCAATTATCAACCAGTATAATGAGTCATGGCCTTTAAAAAAAAAACCCGGACAATTGGTAATGTCTCATGAGGGAATCAAAATGAATGAGAAAGGCATTGGAACTAAACAGTGGGAGGGGCATCGGTCTTACTTGGAAAATTAAATGCGTATTTTCAGGGCTACTGAATATTTGGATGGTGTTGGAGCATAGACGTAATACAAATGGTTGGAGGTGCTCTACGCGTTTTATTTTCTCGTCTCCCCCTTCACTCTTCTCTTTACCCGCTTTTTTTTCACCAACGGATCGGTGGTCGGGGGGGGGGGGGGGGTTGTCGTGCCCCCGTGCCCTCCTGGGGCAACGCCGATGTGTGCACTCTAGTTCTAGTGGTTGCTATGGACTTATGTCACAACATAATTACTTTTCAGGGAAAAGATATGAATAGAGCACTCTCATCACTGATGGATGTGCTGTATGTCGCTCCGATACCTGTATAGTTTCACATCCAACTGTAATTAGGAAATACATCAGCCGAGAGCTTGTTTGTTTCCATCTCATATTAAATTATGTTTGATTGAATGGCTGTACTATCAATTAAATATACTTGATGAGGGGACGGTGAAATCTGACAAATATTGAGAGTTTAATGTTGGTGAGGAGGGATGGGTTGAATTGGAAATAGCGCGGGATTGGAGAGTAATGAGAACAGAGATTTGGAGAGTAGATTAAAATAAAAAATAAATGTATAATTCACAGTGTTGGTGCTTGGGTAGAGAAAAGCAACATGGGATGAAGTCACAAACAACGCCTCTTACATGGTTATACCTGTAGTAGCAGGAATGGCGGGTTAGGGGCGGAGTGAATAATTGAACTGTACTCAAGAAGAGACGTGGACAGCAGTTGTCAATTAAAGTGTAATAGGGACTTTTAGATTCACACGAAGACAATAGGTCTATGCTACGATCGACGTCCTTTTAATGCATTGCCTTGAATGGACGTCACACACTATCAGTCCACTCAAGGGTCGTTCACATATCAGGTGATGAGGTGATAAACTGCTTTGTGTGTGTGCGATTGTTGTTTAAACTGAATGGCAAGCGTTTGGGATTGTTTGTGTGTGTGTGTCGCATAGTAGGGGGGTAGTAGTGTGTTTGGTTGGATGGGGTTATCTGTTTTATGTTTTTATACATCTATCGTACAATCTATGTATTGAAAATATATTGAATTATGTCAAGATGAAAAACAACTGTATTTCTAAGAATGATTCGCATCGTTTTGGAATCAATAAAAAATAAACTATGGGAACAAATTGGGTGAACAAGAAGGTAGCTGCGCGGCGCACGCCAACAAAGTTGTACGCGTACTCACTTATCTGTATGTTAAGAGATGCTGAAGTGTGAAGCGCAATAAACACATTTTGCCGCGTTAGTTCACGGAGCGTATGTGAACAAGGTTTGGATTTCAAACCGTTTTGATTGGCTAATCGCTGGAGGTCACGTGAACGAAGCAAACTGGTAGTAAAGCCCCTTTCACTCGTCTCCCAATTCAAGAGCTTCAGTTTCGAGTCTGATATCACTCACTTCGGAGCTATCATTTTCTTCTTCCGGTTTGGTTTAAAATTGCTTGTCAGTTTTATTGCACGGATCATATATATTTTTCATGGCTTCTGCGACCTGGGTGAGACATCCAGAAATTCAGCGTCTCGCAGCATAGCTCTTTAGCGGTAAAGCAGTCTACTTTCGAGGAGAAACTAAACAAACAATTCGCATATTATTGGAGCTTTTGAAGGAGAAACACCATTAATTTTTTGATAAATTCTGAAAATCAACCCTTGTTTCGTTTTGGAGGATTCGTGTAGTGTTGCAAACACTTTAGCAAATTTATTGATATTCCGTCGGTTTTATTTTCGTTTCTGCTTCTTATTGACATGAAAAGGTATCGTTTGATTATACTGCTGCAGTAATAATGCATTTTAATTATTTTCGATCGGAAACAAATTATTGATATTCCGCCGGTCTACTGTTTTCTCTGCTTCTTACGCTTTTTCATGTCCGATTCCATCTCACACTGAATCTTTTTGCCTCTTTTAAGTTCCGATCGGAAAACAAAACAAAAGAAGAAATTGTTTGCGCACTTGCGATAATAATGCTTTTAAATTATTTTCGATCGGAAACAAATTATTGATATCCCGCTCGTCTTTTGTTCGTTTCTGCTTCTGATATTTTTCATGTTTGATTCAATCGGACACTTACTCGTTTTTGCATCTTTTGTTCCAATCGGAAAAATTGACAAGAGAAGACATCGTTTGATTACGCTGCCGCAATAATAATGCTTTTCGATGTTCATGTGTAGTGTTGTGAGCACACAAGAAATGTATTGATATTCCGCTGGTCTTTTGTTCGTTCTGCTTCTGATATTTTTCATGTTTGATTCAATCGGACACTGACTCATTTTTGCGTTTTTTGTTCTAATCGGAAAAATTGACGAGAGAAGACATTGTTTGATTACGCTGCTGCAATATTAATGCATGTTAATTTCTGACTGAAGCTAATCGTTCAGATAGAATCTTCTAGGAACACATCATTATATAAATTGAATTGTGGAACATTAATAGTTTTACATGAGCTAATATGGAGAATCAACGTAGACAGAATCGTGGTGATTTAATAACTCTTGGATTACTTCTGAGTGTGGTAAGTTCCCGAGATTTCGTTTTACGTTTACAGTTAAATTTTGTTTTAGTTTGAAGGATAATTAATAAATAATAATTAACCCTTTGTTTTGCAGACAACCACATCACTCAACACAAATATTAAAATAAGTTGAATTAACGTAAGAGGGTGAAGACACTCAAACAACAAGTTTTATGGCCATTTTTATTTTTTTATATACAGTAACTCGAAAAAAAACTCATGTAATTTCTTTATTCTAAAATAAATACAGAATTTTCTTACCATCCTTTTGATCGGTTATCTGGAAACAAGTTGTTATGCTTTAAAGGAAGTCATGTTTTTTGTTGCAGCTAGAGCCAGAACAAAGTTTTTGCCTTTCAAAATGTAATCATGCAGCTTTGACATTTTTTAGGTGAATAATGCTGACCTTTTCATTTATTCATCTTTTCTCATCACAAATGAAAAATAAAATGGTCTGCTTAATCCACGCTAGAAAAAAATCTTATAAAAATCATTTTTCCAATTTCGTATCTATTTCCTTAATCATCTCCGTTTTCCTATTCATCCTATTTAAAGCCGTAAGATTTTAAGAAGAATCAAATAGATTGGGCCTACTGTGATAAATAATTTGAAGTCGGTTTGTAGTTTTGGTGGTTTGACTGAGCTACTAAGAGGTGCCTGCTCACATTGAATATATTGTTAATTTTTAGATCGAAGATCAAGCTGCAAAGCGTTATTGAATGTGTGTATCTTCTTTAATCATTATACAAAATATTAAAATAAAAAAAATCATCCATGTCAAGGATAAAGGGGCCGTCACAACTTTAACTAATTGAAGGACAGAAGATGAACAAAATGGCAAAAATCTGAATATGCAGGGAAACGCACAAAATTCTCGAAAAAGAGATTCGTGGGGATGGACGGAACGGAAATTCTGAAAACGACTGAGCCAGAAACTTCTTCTTACATTCTTTTATTTAGTGTAAAATTATAACACCAAATGGATATCAAGCGGTCGATGCTATCAACCAACAAAGTAATAAAACAATAAATCCCTCTAATTTTGATAGAATATTTGGTCATCACGACAATAAATTTCTATCCTACTCGTTTCTTACATTGAAAAACTATATTTATATTTCTAAACTTCATAGGAAATCCCCCAAATTTCAAGGCTGAAAAACTTATATGAATACTAACTAGGAAATCAAATACCGAGTAGCCAAAAGGAAATTCAAACTTACTAACAATTTTCGCAAATGAGAGTTTTGATTTGTATTAACTAATAATTGAAACTGCTTAACTTTGGATTTGTATTCATTTCACACTGTTATGTGCTCAATTTTCATTTCTTTGTTCAATTTTTTTTTTTTTTTGTTCCCTCATTTTGTCTTGATTTTACTTGATTAATTCATTTTATGTTCGTTATTCGCTTAAAATTCAAAAACATTTAAACAAAATCAAGGTAACAGAAATGAAATTGATGATATAAACAAAATACAAAACATTCATACAAAAGTTCAGTTACATATATCAGTTATTTTTTTCTTTTTAATCAATAAACACGTAAAGAAAACAAACTCTTAAAACGATTTCAAATCGACTTCGTAAGTGGACCAGGAAAAAGAAGAACGCCTTTTCGAATGCTAGCGATTTTGTTAACGAACCACTAACAAGTTGCGAGTACGCTCTCCCTGCGGATTTATAATTTGAAAGTCTATGAAAAGAAATCACGGCGTGCCTTCTATTCAAACTAATTTTAAAGTTAATAAATGACCAAAGAAGAACAAAAAGAAAGCTTTGCCCAAATGAGCCTTTACCATGAATGAATAAGGGGAATTTACGTCTTTTTTCTTTTTTGAAGACATTTATCGATGGCTTTCCTATTGCAAATATCAAGACATTAAAAAGGGATTTGGCGCAATACCCATGGTATCCGGCAAACGTAGGTGTATATTAAAAAATGTTTGGAGTGGTAAAAAATGAATATAATCAATATATATGAACATTGCGTGACTTTAGTGTATGTTGAACCCCTACAGAGCAAAATAGATTGATCCAACAAAATATGAAATTCATGATTGTTTTCCTGAAGTGGCTTCTGAATTGAAGTATAACAAAGCATGTTAATGCTTGTATGCAAGTAGGAGAGCGGTGGCTTTACGTCCTCTTAGAGGGACTTCGTAATGAAGATCGATTGAATAATTTATTTAAAACACGGTAAAAACACACCTTCGGCAATTCGGCTGATTTACAAACGGGCCGTGAAACAAATACTATTATATAAGAAATAAGAAATACAAAATACAAATACAAATACAAATAAACGAGAAACTTAAAAATACATAACAGAAAAAGACAGTTTATTGTGCCTCAGGGCGAACCTTTACATCTCTTGACCATAAGACGAAATTTACATTTACAAATAAAAATAAGGTGTACAAAAATACATTATACGACTTATCCAAAATACCTTTATTTCGAAATGTTGGTGATGCAGTGAACATTATTAAATGTTCTGATTATCGTATTCTGATTACTATAACTCGATGAGCAAATATCAAATGTTGCTCCTATTTGCCATTGAAGATTTTAATATGAGGAGCACTCTGAATACCTTCAGAAAAAGAGTTCCATACTGATCCACCTTTTAACATAAATGTACGTTTCCCAGACACGGTTTTGGACGACTAATTTCAGAGTATAGATTACTTTGACGGGTGTCACAGACACATTTTCGGCATGTAAACTACTTACTTTATAGATAAGATGGGACTTATTTGTCATAACATTATACATCATTATAACAAATATTTTATTTTCTCTTCTCAGCGAGGGTTTCCCAATTCATAACTTTCATGTTTTCCTTCGCCGATGAATACCAAAGTTCATTTTTCATGAGACGAGCACTCTCTGTAATGATTTTCTTTTAAGAGTGTCAAACAATTACCTCGTACAACATCGCAATAAAAGATGCAATGGCACTAAAATACTGTGGTACATTTTTAATGTTTCCTCGACTACCAAGTTATTTATACTTCTGAGCAATACATATATAATCTTGAACTAGTATTCTTTTGCAAGCATCTGACATGTTCAAGCCATGAGAGATTATTACTCCGAGATTTTTTACTCGATTAAACTATTTTAATGTGAAATCCTGGACCCAATCTTATCGCAAGTTCTTCAATCAATCGTAAGTTTACAGTGTCATACCTATTCTATTTGGGATTGATATCAATTACATATAAGATGCAATAAATCGCAGCTGTTTATAAGACGAGGCCATGATGTATTGATATTAAGGTCTACATCTCGAATTATATGTAATCGTTGCTTTATGCCTTACCAAAGAGCAATAGCGCATCGCTTTGCTTTCTAATCCAGGACGTCCCGGTTAGTCTAGGAAATCACTGCTTTTTTCCCACTAAGTGTAAATGCATTTTTTTTCAAATCTATTTCTCCGCAGTTAATAATGGGGGCCAATGGATCATGTAGTCTCGTTAAAATAAGTAAGTATTATTTGCATTCATGTGCACATCACAAGTGAGCTATTATTCTCGTCATTCATGATATCAAAGCATTATCAATAAATTACTCACGACTGATTTCAAACAGTCTGAAGTGGGTGCTATATATTTGTAATTTATGGCCTTTAAAAGACAGGAACCTGTAAATATAGATCCTCGGAAGGCTAATATTTTCTTATTCCATATGAATCATAATCGTGATAAAAGTTACAGGTAAGACTGAGCAGGTAAAACTATTTGCAATGGTTAGAGGCACATTAAATACGTGTTTAACGAAACAGTTGGACAGATGTCCCTGCGCCTTGTCAAGCACAAATTGTGCTTCCTCTTTCCAACATATTAATTACGGTGAGATATGGAAGATAAGAATATGGGATTTTACTTCAGTATGTATCTCATACATAATAATTAATGATCTCATTTATTGGTCATTCTAAACCAAAAATTACCTTTGACAATTGGGTTTCTGTAAATGTTCAGGC